>VDFB02279766.1:0-32360 GCA_007258455.2 Sequoia sempervirens | reverse complement strand
CCTCATTTTTCATCTTCTAATCTCCTAATTTTCTTAATACTCTAATTAATCATTCTCAAGCATTCTAGGCATCATCAAGTCTACATTCATTAGAGCATCTACTTGCATATCTTTAGATTTCTATATCAAGGGTTTGGTGAGTTGCAACATTTCATGTTGTTCATTCATCATTCTCTTTCTATTTCATTTCATTTTCAAGTGTTTGATTACCAAATTGGGGGTTGACCAAGACAAACCCCGATTCACTAACCCTTAACCCCTTTTCCCCTCTTTACATGTGTTTTTTGCAGGTCTTATATGCATATTTGTCAAAGAGAAAGGTGTTAAAAGGTGTCATCAATCCATTCAAGTCATTCAAGTCAACAAAACCCTAAGAGAAGCTTGGAGACCATTTACAAACTAATTTCTGTAGAATTAGATCTGAACACCTATCAAGAAAAGAAGTGCAGACTAAAAGCTATAGATTTCTATCCTAAAATTATTGAATGGTAAAGGTGGAATAGGTTTCCATTAGTAGTGAATTAGTCCCACTGTTAATGTCTTCTACATTTTTTAATACCCTTTTGGCTAAAACTTGTTATGACAAAATCTCCCTAAAATGGATCTAATTCATCCAACTTGGAATAAGTATCCCAGTTGGACTCAACAAAATTTTCTGTAGGATTTGAGAGCTTCTCTACATCACATTCTATTTTCCAAATGCACCTCTCTAATTTCATTCATTTCTTTTATTGTTTGTTTACATTCTTAGGTCATTTTGCATACATCACTATGTTTTCAAACAACTTGCATTTCATTAGTTTTACATTAATAATTCATTTCCATTATCAATTCATTGAATTAGAGTAGACATGCATAATTAGCATCATGCATTAGGTCCGCTTAGCAAATTTATCAAGCTCACCTTCATCCATTCACCAAGTAAATCAGGACTATTTAATTCATTTCTAAGGTTATTCATTAAATAAATCAAACATCATCCCTTTAATTAAATAAACCAAAATTTATTTAATTAAATATCCAAATGCATAATCCATCCCTCTTTGATTTAAATAAATCCAAATACTTGAGTCAAATTGGTCAAAATCATCTAATCATCATTAAGCTAACCTAATCCTAATTAAACTAACCTAATCGCCCATCACATCCTCTAGATAATCCCACTTGTACAAATAAATCAATTTATTGATTTATTAAATCCAACATTTTCCATCAACATGGCATCTTTGAGGAATATTCGCTCAAGTTTGAATTCAAAATCAAGTGGACATGTACATCCAACAAAGAAATTAATGTCTCTTACATTTCCCTTGCACAAGTCAAACTAAGCATTAAATCTCAAATTCAAATTTGAAATTTCCCCCTCTTAGGCACATTTCCCAAATCTTGCACATCCCTCAACCTATGACATGATGACAAGTGGCCTCTTTTCATTGGCTTGTTTTTTATCCCACATTGCTCTCTTATGAGCACTCTTAGCATTTGAGAATCTACAAATAGAGAGCTTCATTCATCAACAAATCCTCCACAACTTGATCCACAAAGCTAATGCAAAGTCACTCTCTTCATTTGAGAACTGATTTTTCCCACCTCATATCATTCTCATACCACTTTCATATCATTTTAATATCATGGAGCTCAAGCAAGGATTGGGAAAGGGCTATTTTCAACAATACCACCAATCCACTATGGGATAGGATTCATTTCATGTTTTCATATGCTTTTGCTTGGTTTTGTTGTTTATTTCATTTTCATTTATGAAGCATGTTGATTTATTTCATAGGGATGTTGATTATTAGCTTGGTTTTAAAGTACTAACCATTTGCAGATTTAGACATCCACAATTAGGACATTACATTTAGGCATATTTTTTTCATACTTGGATTAGTTTTGAGTGGGGACATTGCACATTTTGGCCTACCTCTCTCTGTTTAGGTGAAAAACCCTATAAGTGTTAGAGAGCATTAGGGTGCCAAAATCTTTCTCCACAGATTGCATTCTCTCTTTAGAAGAAATTAAATGGGTCTTTTCTCTATTAAATCTAATAAAAGTCTTGGTTTTGATGGTCTTCCAATTGAACTTTATCAACCTATGTGGAATCATATTGTTAGCCAAGTTTTTTTCACCATACGCAAGCCCCAAAATTATACCTTAATCTTAGTCTTGATCCCTTTATTTTCTTTATTTGCATCTCTTATCTGAGAGTTAATTTAAAAATCTAAGTCATTATTATTTTTCAACAAAATTTTCTTTAAAATAAGTCTTTTGGAAAGTTCTTATGTTAGCTAACCTTTAGCTTCTATCAATAGTGTTCACTCCCTTTTTTTTTTGGTAGTCTTGTGCTCTTTTGGAGTTGCTCCTTATTTTCTCTCTTTTTGATGATTATTTTAGTTATTCAACCTCCTGATTCATTTTTTTTGTCTTTGTAGAGTTAAAAATTGTTACCCTTGACAATTTCACACTATCTTGACACCTTATTTTGCTTATAACATTAATTATGATAATAATTTACCAATTTCAAGACCAAATTACTAAAATATATTTAAATTTCTATCATGCCTATAAATTTGGTCCAAAAATAATTGGTCAAGTGTGCAAGGATCCCTAGAAAAAAAATGTAAAATTTTGAATGCTTGAATATTTGATCAGTGGGATTTTATGGTTTTAAAATGACCTAGGTCAACCACTACCCAAAATGATTAATTAAAATGCATATATAAACATTTTTTCCTCTCATTTTGAACATGGAGAGATCAAATTTTAGAGAGGGAGGTCAATTACAAGGAAATTATGGGGAAGCATTGAGTTATTCTATACATGCTAGCTTCAACAATCTATGGTATATGTGAGATAACCTTTTGTAGGTCTATAAAGAATTCAAGGAATCCATCAATCAACTCATGTGTGACATCTCTTCTTCAAGGTTTCTTGCATCAAAGTAACATTACCATTATCCATTTGTCCATTTTAGTGAGTTTGTCAAGTTGTTTTGGCCTCTACCCAGCCTAGGGTATGCCCTATTCATCATCATCAAAAATTGTACATGAAGGTAGAAATATAAACACGGGGTTTCACTCAAGCAAACCCCTATCTAACACAACCTTTTTCCCCATTTTTGTGTATGTAGGTTAGTTCTGAAGGTTTCAACTAGTGTCAGTTTAAGGATGCAATCTATTGTAGACCTTAACCTACAATCCAAAAAGGTAAGATTTCAATCTACGACATCCTTGTGCCCTAGTGTAACCAATTCAAGATAAAATTTATTTTTACAGGATCCTCTCTCTTATCACTTCTTAGATCCATGTTAATTTTTCAACTTTCTATTCTTTTTGTTGGATAAATTAAATTTTTAGATCTAGGGTTGTATATAAAATAGGCTTGTCAAAATATAAATCAAATTTATCAAAACATAACATAATATGTTAGATGCATAGAACAACTAAAAGGTGGGAAAATTAGTTGTATACTTTAAAACACTCAATCCCTCAATATATTTTCAAACCCTTATAATGCATTAACATAATGTAAACATACAAAATAGTAATGCAAACACATCAAAATAAATAAGAACACTAGCTTTACATGGAAAAACAAAGAAGGGAAAAATAATGGTGAAGATTATCTCACATATATATGAATTGCAACATTGAATATATTAGACTCACTACAAAGGGCTCACAACTTAGAAAATAAAGAAAGTCTCACTTCCAAAAGGACTCACTGTCTAGAAGAAAGAAGAATAGAAGAAAGAGGTGACTCACTACCAAATATGAACTACTAACAATGCATCTAACTTTGTTTGAAGGTATAGTTCCACTAAAGCAAAAAAACCTCATTTAACATACTAAAATATTTACACCTTCTATTCATTGTATTCAAAAGTCATAAGCATTTGGGCTCGCACTTAGATCACCACACTTCATCATATTCACATATTTCACACACCATACACTCTTCTCAACATACCCAACAACTCACCTTGTATTTATGCCATCTAAAACCTAAAAAAATCTCAATTAGGTTAACTAGGACCAAAATTTATATCAACATGCTTCTCAACACTTCCGCAAACAACAATCATCCTTGATAATTAGTGCTACAATGTTAGGTTGGCCAAACTTGCACTAACTCTAACAAGTGACCACAAAAATGCCTCTCTAGGTTTAAAAACATCTTGCGAACAACACAAAAACAGTCTAAAACATCCAAGGATATTCCAAATCATTAGAATATTAAAAACTATTGCCACAACCATATGAAACTGAAGAACACTTTCATTATCTACAATCAAACACACTGGAATAGACATACAACTCACTAGCCAAATTTATGAAACAACTCAACACCTAAAACATCAAGGGAAGGTAGATACAAAAAAATATCAGAACATCCCTAGATCTAAAAGAAAATAACCTTTAATATAGATAAATGTGGAGAAATCTCATTTTTTTGGACACCTTAATTCACAAAAAAACATATTGTTAAACACATCTTTCACTATCATACAATCTAGAACCTGAAACTATAGATATAACACAACTGAACACCTTTGATCATCCCATAGAAATTACACAAGCATATCTCTAACCATGAAGAAATGCAAAGAAACTCACTGGACAAACCTTTGTCACAATACACTCTCTTTTATTAAAATTTTCTCAAAATTCCTTGGAAACCAAGTGAACCAACTACAAATACAATAGTTATTGATCACATATATCAATGAAAACACTGATGAAAAAACTATAACATGGTGCAACACTCTCCAACATAAAAAAATATCATCAACACCAACAAGCTCCAACATTTTATGCAACTATACTAGCACACTCTAAGGGGTTGACATCAATGACAACACCCAAAACTCAATCTTCCAAAAATCTCCCCCTTTGTCATTGATGAAAAAACCAACACTCTGAGAAACCATCAACAATAAAAGAAATAAATAACAATTCTAGAAAAAGCAGTACTACCCATGACTAGAGATACTCTAGATTTTCACAGACTTCTCCCTTTGACTGAGGATTTCTCCAGATCATACTCTCCCCTACAACACCATCTCTCTCTATTTTTTTTAGAAAACTCTCTCCTCTTTTGACATCAATGGAAAAGGGCCATAAAATCAACAAACTCACTATTTCCTATATTTTCCATTTGCATCTCCCTTTAACAGAACTCCGAAGGGAAACACCAACGAACAACTCTTTTTATCTCCATTTCACTTACTTTTCTATGCATTCTCCCTTAGGGGAACAAAATATGGTCCATATGACTACACTAACTAGTAATACCACTACCTACTCCCCATTAGAGGTATCATTTAGCATCAGTCAAGGAATATGAATGTATCTTGAAATGCTTCTTAGATAGATGCACACACTTATCCATCTAATTGAAAGGAGGAGCAATGACACCTAACTTATACTGAAGATACTCAAAAGTATCCTGAGCAATAACCTTTGTGAAGATATCTACAACTTGATCCTTAGTAGGCATATTCTATAATTTCAACTCAATCTCTGCAACTTTCTCTCTTAAGAAGTGATACCATATTGAGATATGTTTTTCTCTTTAATGCATTACCAAATTCTTTTAAATATTGATTTCACTTGTATTATCACATAAGATAGGAATAGGTTCATCATATTAAACTCTGATATCCTTTAATATTTTCTTCATCCACAACACCTATGTATGTCAACATTATGCTATTGTAATATATTCTACCTCTGTAGTAGATAATGACATTGAATCATACTTCTTACTTAACCATGAAACCAACCTACTTCCAAGAAAGAAAGAACCATGACTTGTGCTTATTCTATCATCTATACATCTTTCCCAATATGCATCTATATATGCACTCATAGATAATTCAATATCCTTTGGATACAACAAGACATAGTCTAGAGTTCCCTTCAAGTATCTAAATCTTGTCACTACTGTAACATGAGATTCTATAGGATCTTCTAGAAATCTAGCCACAAGAAAAACTAAATGGATGATATCTCATCTACTTGGAGTTAGGTATAATATTCCACCAATCATTGATCTATAATTGCTCTAATATATTTTAGGAGAGATTCATCACCAATAAGCATAGGAATACATATTGGTTTACAATCTTGTATCCCAAACTTCTTCAACATTTCCTTGATATACTTTGACTATGAAATGAATATGCCTTTCTTTGATTGGCTGATTTGTAGCCTAGGGAAGAAATTCATCTCCCCACACATGGACATCTCAAACTTTTTTTTCATCTCTTTTGAAAACTTCTTGCACATACCTTCATTTTCACCAAAGATTATGTCATCAACATACACTATTGCAATCAATATTGTGTACTCCTCCAACTTTGGAATATAGATTTCTATCTACTATACATTTTGTGAATACTTGTCTAACCTTGCATACTACCCTCTAGGAGCTTTTTGGAGTCCATAAAATGATTTCTTCAATCTGTAGACCATATCAACATCATCAGACAATTGAAAACCTCTTAGTTGTTAATGTATACCTCTTCTTCCAAATCACCATTCAAGAATGTGGATTTCACATCCATTTTATATAGCTTAAAATATGTATTTGTTGCAAAAGCTAAAAACATCAAGATATCTTCCATCCTTTCCACAAGAAAAATTCTCCTCAAAATATATACCTTCCACTTGTGAGTAACCCTTACATACAAGTATAGCCTTGTTCTTGACAACTTTTCCATCATTATTCAACTTGATCTAGAACAACCATTTTTTTCCCATCACATTCTTATTTTGTAGTCTTGGGACTGATTCCCAAGTCATATTATTTTCAATCTATTCCAACTCTTCTTTCATAGCTTTGATCAAATTCTCATCTTTGAATTCCTCAATCACAATTTTAGGTCCAACCTAAAAAAGTAAACAAAATTTAACCTATTCCTCTGCCATAACAACATTTCTCATTGTCAATGCACCTTTTATTTTATTTCCAATGGTTTTATCTTTGGAATGGTTCTTTTTCAAACACATAGGGGTCTTAGGGATATTTTCTAGAGCTTGCTCCTCTTCAAATATCGACTCTTTTTTTTTCTCTTCATCATTTTCTTCTTCACTACAAGTAGGTTCATTAGATCCATATCCTTATATTAGCACTCAATTTTATGTGGTTCTTCATCCACTCTAACACTTGCACTTTTAACAATCTTCTTCAACCTTTTATTGTAGCACCGATAGACCTTGCTTCTTGTAGACTATTCAAGGAATATTCCTTCTTTGTATCTTCCATCAATATTTCATATCTTCTCTTCATATCTTTTGATATAACATTTTCTTCAAAAAACTCTAAAATATTTCATAGTAGGAGGTTTACCATACAATAACTCATAGGGATTCTTCGAACTATTCGCTCTTGCTTGACCTTTGTTAAGAATGTAGTCTAAAATATGAATTACTTATCTCTAGTAAACATCTAGTATATTAGCTTCCTTCATAATTATTCTAGCTACTTCTTGAACTATTCTATTTTTCCTTTCCACAACTCCATGTTGTTGAGGAGTTCTAGCAGGTGACAAATTCCTAAATTCATTTTGTGATCTTAACAAAAAATGTTAAACTCATTGTAGATGAACTCACCACCTCTACCATATCTCAAGAACTTTATTTTAAAATACATCTCATTCTCTACCATAGAATTAAATGATTTAATCTTGTTAAAAATATGAATTGATTCTCTCTAGTAAACATCTAGTAGATTAGCTTCCTTCATAATTATTCTAGCTACTTCTTGAACTATTCTATTTTTCCTTTCCACAACTCCATTTTGTTGAGGAGTTCTAAGACCTGATAAATTCCTTTTTATTTCATGATCTTCACAAAAATTGTTAAGCTCATTGGAGGTGAAATCACCACCTCTACCATATCTCAAGAACTTGATTTTAAAATACATCTCATTCTCTACCATAGAGTTAAATGCTTTAATCTTAAGAAATGTTACATAAGTTGTTCTAGAATAATCATCAATCAATAACATGAAATACATGCCACTGCATGAGATTCTTAATCTGGTGGGTCCGCATAGATGTATATGCATCAAATCCAAAGGAACTATAGTAGAATATTATTTTATCTTTAATCTCTTCTTTGTTTTCTTTCCCACTTGACATTCTTTGTAGATTACATTGATAAGATTTTTAATCTTTGGAAAATCTCTCACAATATTAGTAGAATTGACCTTCACTGGGCTATCAAACTCTCTCATTTGAAAATAATTTAAAGCATCATACATATGATCTCTAGAATAATTATCCAAATTTTGAGATTTCTCAGTAGTAAAAACTTTAGAGCTATAAGTTTCAGGCATATTTCTTAATACCTTTTTCACAACCTTTATTTCCTCCAAATTTCCACCAAGACCATTGATGACATTGACAACTTCATCAACTCTAAGCATGTAGGAAGTAAAAAAATCATCTTAAAAAATCCTTAGGATTTCAAATTTTCTTTATAGTTCTGCATCTTCACTTGTTTGACTTTGTCATCTCCTTCATAAATACTTTGAAACTCTATCCACACTTCTTTAGCAACTTTAAGACTTATCACTTTTCCAAGTTTAGAATTACAAAGACCACTAAGGATATAATTCCTTTCTTTTCAATTGATTTCATAATCTTTGAGCTCATAATCGCTTGTCAAATCATTTGCAAGAATAGTATATCATTTTTCAAATAACTTCCAAACTCCAAATCCAAGGGATAAAAGAAAGGACTCCATCCTAGCTTTCTAGTAGGCATAATTTCTTCCATTAAACATAGGAGCTTTGAAACCCTTCTTATGTGTCATCTAGATATACTTCAAGTGGTTAAGCTTCTTCCTAGTGAAACATCAAAAAAAGGGAGGAGAAGAGAAGAATGTCCCCAATCCACCTTTTTTCTATAATGGGTGATTCACTCAAAAAATGAGATCTAAGAATCTTGAAATGACTATCAACCCAAGAGGTGAATTAAAAAAGATTGAGGGATCTTGCACTCTTTCCTTTATGCAAGGATGGGGTGGTGAGCTAGATCTCAATTTGAGGAGCTAATGAACAAACGGGTGGGTGCATGAAGTTGGGTACCAATTTTGTGGCCACTTTTGAAAAAAAGTTTTAAAAAACGTGCTCGCATTATTTCGCGTTAAAAAAAAGAAAAAAGTAAAATTATATGCCTTGGGATACCAACCCAAAGGTTTGGAGGGCATTCCCAACAAGGCTAGAGACATGTTTTTGCAAATTCTACAATTTTTCACATAATCGGGTCCATGCTCACCATCAAGATTGCATCTAGTTCAATATCGACAAAATAGAACACATGGGTAATGTTAGGTTCTCTCTTAGCTATCCAACGCTATAATTTTTCTCACATTTTGACAATGTTAAGTCTTTCATCCATAATTTATTTTGTTTGTATGTCTATTTTTTGCTAAAAAGCAGTGTTTGGTGTTTTTTTGTTATAAATTAACTATTCATCAAAATTTCAAATAAATTACATTTTTGGAAACTAGACTCCATTCTACAAATTTAAAAAAAAGAAAGAAAAAATAAATTATTTTCCAAAATTTGTAGGGGGAGCACAGCCAAAATTCTTCTTTTTAGGAAGTTCCTACTTGGAAAATTAGTAAAAAGTCAAATATTCATTAAAAAATTATCAAAAAAATTGTGCATCAACTAAATGTTAGTTAACTTCTGACTATAGAGATTTTAAAAATACTACAAAAAAATTTAGTGTGCTCAGGTCATAGAAGAGTTGGTATGTTATGTTTTTATGACAAAAACAACACCAATTTGTGTACATCCCTCTTTTGAACCCCTTAATCTCAACCATTTTCAAAATAAATTAGAATTTTATAAAGTAGACTCGGTGCACTTTGATCCTTGTTTTTGTTCCATCTCAAAATTTTGAGTGTAACTATCCTCAATTTCACGTCCAAGGTCAACATTTCTTGATTTCAGAAAAAAAGTGGCCACTTAAGCCCCCTTTTTGGGAACCATCTTGGTGCACTTACCCAAACCCTAATTCTAGTTCTATCACACAAATGCATAAATTGAAAAAGAAGAAGAAAGAAACTACAACTTTTCTAAAGGAACAAGAAGGAAAGGATGTTGTGCACTGGGTGAAATTAGAATTTTTTGTGAAGCTAAAAGGAACTCATTTTCCACCAAAGGTGAATGGGTCCTAGTAGGAATTTTTAAGGAGCTTTGAATTGGAAATAGAAGCTTGAAATTTCTAGAATTTAATGCATTTAAACCCTCAATAGGGACTCATTCACCCTTAAACGTGAGTGAGTCTTGCTAGGAATTTATGGAAATCTTTGAATCTGGGTTGCAACTTCCAGGTCTACTCCTCTCCTTTGGAGCTTGAAATTCATTTTTCAAAATTTGGATCTATCTATAACTTGTAAAATAAATTTGGTGTCTTGTGGTGGATAGGGGTTTTCCTTAGTCAAACCCCTTTTTGGTAATTAAACCTTGGATGATGAATAAAAATCTCAAACATGTAATAGTGTGTGCAATCTCAATCTTAAGTGTGTCTAATACTAAGATCCAAGAAAATGTAAATGAAATTTTACCCAATTTTGTTAGGATAAAACCCTTGAATGCAATATGATCAATGTAAATGACTCACTAAAGAAGATGTATAATCCCTCTAATGAATTACAAATCTAAAAACACCCATTGTAGGCTGCAAATAGGGTGATTATAGAAGATGGAATCACTTAGGAAACAAGTCCTTAGGCTTAGTTGTATGACTTTTGCATATCCCAACAACTAGAATCCCTCATGATTCATCATAGGAATCTATCATCAACCTTCAATAATGCTTGATATTGGATACAAAATGAGCTTGCAGATCTTGAAATGCTGCTCCAAACTTCACTTTTGCTTAAATGATTTTGTCTCATGAAAGTTATTTTTCTCTTGCTTGCTTGAAATCTTTCTCTAGATTTCTCTCTTAGGTGAAATTACGTCAAATAACGTTTTATTTATACTAAATTAGAAATTTAACCTCAAAATTTAAATAATTCAGGCCGACCTTAGATTTAGAAATAAAATTAATTAAAATCCAACCAAGATGAAATTCAAAAAGAGGATCCTTGTTAAGGGAGGACCCAAGGTGGGCGAATGGATCCTGGCACACTTTCCAGGACCAAGCTCCGGGGGCCAAAAAAGGATAAAAAACCTAGATGAAATATACAAAGAAAGTGGGGTAAATATGTATAGGGAAAAAAAGGGTCCACTAAATCCATGGAGGACTCATTCATCTTCAGTGGCGAATGGGTCCTTTTAGGGTTTTAGAAAATGGATTCTAGGATCTGATTCCTTGATGTTTGTACTCTTGAATTCCCTGTTATCAAGTTTTGGAAGCCTGCATAGAATTTTGTAGAGCTATTTCTATGATCTTGTACTTCGAATGACAACTTTAGAAACTTTGGAAAATTTTCTCCAAATCTTGCTCAACTTGATCTTCAACCTGTAAATCTACAATCAAAATCTCAAGGGAAAAAAAAATTGTGGATTTTTTAGTGAATGGGGGTTTTCCTCAGTTAAACCCCTTATAGGTCATTAAACCAAATGACAAAATGAAAAAATTGAAGCATGAACATGAAATAATGTAAATGATATCACCTTGGATGATGTCTTGTGAAAAAAAATGCAAAATATCATGTAGTATCCATGAAGAATGTAGATCTAGGATCCCTGAAAATGATGTGAAGAATAGTTGTAAGTATATTTTCAATTCTACATCGACCTATTTAGCTCAACAACATGAATTCATGCACTATACCCTTAAAATGATGATATGATCTTTGAATTGTTGCAACAAACTCTCAAAATCTACCTTGAAACTCCTTATGAATACTCCTAAAAATATCTTGTGAACTCCAATTTTCTATATTTCTTTAGTGATTTAAATTATAGGTGACAAAAATGTGAATTAACCCCCTATTTATACTAAATTAGGAGATTAACATTGAAATTCAAATAACTAAGGTGGGCACTAAATCTACAAAGAAAGATAATTAAATTCCCACCAGAATGAAATTCAAAAAGGGGGTCTCATTAAGGGAGGACCCATTTTCCATCTTGGGTGAATGGGTCTTGGCTAAGTTTCCAGGACCAAGCTTCATGGGACTAAAAGAAGGCTAAAAGGGCATTCCAAATCAACTAAGAAATGGGGTGTTGTTAAGGGAAGACCCATTCACCATAAAGGGTAAATGGGTCCTAGCTCAACTTACCAAGACAAAACTTTTCCCAATGAAATAATTTTTTAATTAAATTATGATTGTCAAGATAGATCTTCAAGAGGTCAAAATTAATGCCTAAATTTGAATAAAAAAGGGGTTAATAACTCTAATTAACCACAATTAATTAAAACCACATAGATAAGTGTGAAAGTGATTTAAAAAAAATTACAAGACTTAAACAAGGTACACATTATGTACATTTTATTTATAAAGGGGCCCATTAGGCTTAATTAAGCAAATATATTCTAGAAAAGTATGAAAGCGTGTTAAAAAAATTTACAACACCCTTTCAAAGGATAAATTAAGGCATGTTTTAGTTAAATACATGTTTTAGAATAGTGTGAATGTGTACAACACATTAGAACACCACTCCAAGGGATGATCAGTTCAACTTTAATGTCAATTATCCAAACAAGCAAGGAAAATGCTTACTTTTTTTGTTACTACATTTTTCCCCCACTTTAGTGAAAGGATGACACCATATCAAAATCATACTAAACTAGACATCCAAGAAACTTAAGTGTGAAAAAATAACAAATATACATGATCATACCCCTATCAAAGGCGAAGAAAAATTAAAGAAAAAACAAAAGATCAATCACAACTAATTCAATGCGATGTGAGGCAGTGGTTGTTTGTCCAGAGTGCCCTCCATTTTTGCTTGACTTTGTAATGCATTTCAACTCGTTGTGAGGTCAAGTATTGTTGGGCTTTGAGTGCATTTGATTTATTCTGGTTGACAAATGTTGTTGATCAAATTATGACATTTAAATAGGATTATAAAATTAAAAGGTATAGCAATTAATTAAAAGAAAATAAATAATTAAATAAATTAGTTTTATAAAATATTCAGTAAAGAATTATTAATAAATAAATTAATAAATTGTTCTTTTAATGATATTGGATGATAATTAGTTGTTCAAAGGTAATTATCCCAATGACGTAAAGGGTAAATATTATTGCCAATAGATTTTACTAGATTGGCATGATTTGAATTGGTTCAATTTATTCGGTTTGTGTTTTGAGGTATTAAATAAAATAAAAGTTAAACAAAACTAAATGCAATATTAGGTCAGATCTAATTATAGACTCTTCGTAACTGAAACTGGTTGATAGAGCATTTGGAAGTTGAAGGAAAGCGATAACGGCAACACTTGAAAATATCTATCATATAGCAAGGAGAGGGCAATATTTCCAGAGGCCAATATTCACTTTCAAAAATAACTGGCAACTTGCGAAGAAAGGGACGGGCGTTTTGCTTCGAGTGCCTGACCACAAGTCTTCATCCTCGCAGTGGAGGGAAAAAGAATGTCGGACTTTGACGGGAGGTATGATATAAATGGTGAGAATTACGACAATTATCCCAAACAATACTCGCCTTACGATGTTTTCAAAGAGAAGGATATTTAGCACCAGGTTTTAGTCTCTTTCTTCATTGCTGAGCAAATTTTTGTTAGGGTTCCTATTTTTGACAGTTGTATGGGGTTTGAGTGTTGTAGTTTGTAGGTTATAATGACTGTGCTGCGGGTCATTAATCTGTTGAAAAATGTGGATCTTTTTATTTTTTTGTCACTTATTAAACAGTATTGAATTTCAGACTACAGATTGTGGGATGATACGCTAGTTTTTTTTTTTGTTATTTATTAAATCCTCGGAATCTATTTTTTTGTCAGTTACTAAACACCGGGGATTGATTGGTAAATTTTGCTTATATAATTTACTTCGGGTTAGATACAATGACGATCGGTAAATTTTGCTTGTAGGCTTAGATACTACAACCTAGGTGTATCTGTTCCGTGAAATTTAGCTATGACCTGCACCCACAATTAGTTGTGGTAATTTATCCGATTAATTTCTGCAGGATCTGAACACAGGGTTCATTGTATGAAACTGACACTTTTAGCTGAACTTCAATTTATTTATTTATTTTTGTGGAATGCTTTTTGTTTCATTCGATTCAAATTTTAATGTAGATCATGAGATTTATTTTATTGCGTCCATACCTTCCATATTCATGTCAGCGAGATTGTAATAATCTTCAGTTTTCACCAATCAATTTAATGTATTATGTAAATCTTGAGCGCATCTCTGGAACTCACCTTCAAACAGAAATTTGTCTAGTTCAAAATAGAAGAAAAAAAAAATGTTCATTGTTTCTCCTCCTCTCAAGCCACGTATTTGCACTTCACCTTTCTTCTTCCCTTTTCTCTGGGAGATGACATTTTGGAAATTGATAATAATGCAAGTAGATAGCGATATTTCCAAATTAATCTTCACTTTGTAATATTCTTGGCAACCTGTCGCAGTTTCAGCATTTAGAGTTGAGGCGTTGTATAGAATTAAATAGTCACTTTCTGATATACTTGGCAACCTATCACAGCCGCAACGCTTGAACATGGTAGGGTGTATAGAATTAAATAAACCCTCAGATTTTATTATCAAAATCCCAAATATTGTCCGCAAGACTTTGGCTTCTCACGCCTTTGCAACCGTAACCTTCTCAAACTTGGAGGAAGCTTGGTTCGTGTGTCTTCTCTGATGCCGTCAATGAGCAGATTGTTCAAGTATAGAAATTGAGGACCAATGAGCAGATTTTTTTTAATTCTCTTGGTCTGTGCAATGTTTCAAGCCCTTGCCAGATACCTCCGTTCAGTCGAAGCTGAGAGAAATTGATGTTATTGGATACAGTGTTTAGATGAGTTTCTTCACCTAGTCTGGTAATTTAAATTTATAGTCTCACTGAAACCATTGGCAACCCGTCATAGCTGCATCTTTTCGGCTAGCAAAGGTATGGTAAACCTGGCATGGCCGATGGCCAAATCCCATCGCTGTACCCTGTGATCTTGTTACCTCCGCGTCACTCTAGGGTTACTTTTGCGTTTTATTAATTACTGGATATGACATTTCTCATCCTTCTAAGATAAAAGTTTTACCTTCTAGAATATTGGGAATTCACATTAGATTGCTTGTCCTTGATTGGGTAAACGTGGGCACTTGTTCAATTCTAGAATGTGATAGGGATTAAAATATATGATGTTTGTTAGATTCATGTTTGCTTTCTTTTCGGAGAGTTACGGGGTCCTCTTGTGTTTTGGAACGAATTTGGTGGAAAATGATTTACCCTTTTTATAGGGTTTCAGTGCCTTTGAATCTAAACCTATTTTTATGCCTTCACCTTTACTTCTTCTCTTTGTGTATTTTGTCAATTAAGTCACATCTTATTTTGTTTTGGTTTCAGAAAACTAATTTTTGACTGTCTGCCAATATATCTCATGGGCTGCACAAGGTGTCATCCTCATTTAATCAAACGTTGTCATCCTTTTAGGATGTGTGACACCATTCGCTCTAAACCTGTGATAGAACTATATTATCTTTATTTTTGTTACACTGGTTATCTAAATTTGAAAATTATGGGCACTTAGAATTTGACGCAAATGTTAATATTGATTATTTTCTCAGTTAGGGTGATTGTTGTTTATGGGTAATTACTTCAATTTATATAATTAATTATTGCATTCTTACTATTGTTTCAAGACATAAAAATTACTAATGATAGGCAATGTTATTTCAAGTAGAGCAACGATATGTCTTTTCAAGCAAGAATAAGATAAATTGTGAATGTAATAAATTGGAATATATTTGTTTTAATCTATGTTTGGAATAGTATATTTGTAGTGTAGTGTTCATGAGATTGATTATCTTTTTAAAACACAATTAGAGTATTAATTGGCTCATTATATTTATATAAATGTATATAGTCATAGGAATGGTTATAAATCCTAAATTGGAATAAAAGAAAATAGTAGTAATAATAAGAAGAATAGAAAAATTATAATGATGTGAAATATAAATAAAAGTTTAAAATATTTTATATAACTACATCATAAGTGCATAAATATAATGTAAGTTGATTTGTTTTGAGAGTACCCTAAAAAGGATATTTGAATGGTAATTAAAGGAGAAATTTTTAAGGGTAAATATACGTTTGGATAGCTTTAGGCTCCTTTCAATCAAATGTGCTTGTTTTGGATAAGATAAATAGAATGTTTCTTTTGTTACTATTAGTGGTTAAATTTATCCGTGAATGTTTGTAGTATATTAGGAGTCTACACTTGGTAGTTGTCATATTAGAATAGTAGTTTTGAAAAAATATATATATATTTGTGGTTGGGACATAAGTTGCATTTTGTTAGTTATTTAATCTTGTGGTCACGATAAATTGATTAAGCAAGGGAGTAATGTGTAGAAGGGAAATAGTATATTGATTCTTTGGGAGTTTGGTTTATGGTTGTATTTGGTAGTCTTATAATTGGTGGTTGTAATAACTCTTTCATTGAGGAATTGTGTATGCTAGAATTAATCGTTATCTTTAGTCATGGTTAAGTATTGATGTAAACTTTATTTGTCTTCATTCTGGTAGTTTTATAAACTTGCATAAATGTTGAAATAAATTGTTCTTGAATTGAGACTTCTTTTCTAATTAAATTCTCTTGGATTGTTGATTAGGGGATAACTTTATGATGATCCGAGTTTCTAATAAATGTTGTCTTATATGGATACTTATTTAGAACCTTGAGATTGTAATTGTTTTGAGTAGGTTGGTTTCTTTTAATTGAGAATGTGATTAGATAGTTGTTATCATTATCATGTTGTTAGTTATATGAATGTAATTTTTGTGCCACTGTAAGGGGTTCTTGTGTGGAGAAAATTGAGGGCTCCCGTGGAACATCTAGTTGGTGGCTTTTGGATGTTGAGCGATTTTGTTGATGTGTGGATTGCATTTTTATTGTGGTGGGGGTTGACGAAGCTTTCTTTGTGTGGTTTTATGGATTCTTTCGATGTGACTTTTCGTGAGTTGATTTTGAGTTGGGAATGTTATCTCAATTAATGTATGTTGCTATTCGTTGGGAACCAGTATGTGTTCTTTTGTTCTTTACCTGAGAGGCAAATTGGTTAATGTTAACTTTGTCATGATTGATGGTTCTACTTGATGAGTCAAATTGAAAAGTTCTTTGAATTATGGGTATTCCGAGAGGAGAAAATAGAGGTTTCCCTTGGATGTCCGATTTAGTTCGTATCGAAGTTGTTGATGTTGTTTAAGGGAGTTGTTGATCTTATTTTGATGTATTCTCTCATCATATTTGAATTGAAAATAGTTCTTCAAGGTTTTGTTTTTATTGTTGTCAGATTTTCATGGGGAAACCCTAGTGTAACTTTATGAGAATCTTCCAGAGGTTTATTTTACTATTGGTTAATGTTCCTCCTTTTATGTGCCTTGTTGTGGCAAGTGTTTTGGTTTCATGTTTTGAAAGGGTTGTACATGAATCGTTGAGATTTTGATTATGTATTTATGGCAAGATGGGTAATGCCTTGCATGCTTCTCTGTTGTGATCTAATGTACTTGTTATGTTGTACAACCCTTGGATTTGGTTTTTATGTTTTGAGTGTCTAGAGTGAGAGTGGCTCTAAGTGGGTGGTCGGCGCACAAAGGGGCGCCAGGATAGCCCTCGTTAGAGTGAAATTAATAAGTGATAATTTAAATAATTAACTAGGGGGTGGGTAGAATCACATTAAAAAGATAATTGATGCCTCTTCCGCCTTTGAGTGCTACCACAGACTAAAGGGGATTGAGAAGGCCGTGGTTGGCATGTTCGTTGCCTTGTCTTCGCGAAGGGTAACGGATCCGCATGAGCAACCCTATGGGGCGGCGCCTTGAAATAGGTAGTCTGGATAACCATAGATGGAGGCGGCTCCTAGCGCTCGGTTTTAGTCTGGATAATTCGTCAGTAGACGGAGGCGGCGCCTTGCGTTAGTAGTAGTCTGGATAATCCATGTAAGCCATGCGATGACACTCTCCTCTAACACTCCTTATTATGTTGCTTCTTTGGAAATCCTCTGGAAGTGGTTCTTTGTCTTGAATTGATGAAACATAGTTGTTTTGAATTGATTTATGGTTTTACCCTAATTGATCTTTGGTGTATTTTGTGGTATTGTATTTAATCTTGTTGATGTTTGGGTTTTAACCTTGTACTCTTATGGTACTGTGATATGATGTTATCGTGTTGATTAATGATCATCCTTTGGTTATTTGTTTGCTGGTTATTGCTTTGATTTATGTGATGAGATTTATGACTCTTGGATGTGGTTGATTATGTCATTGTAATTCCTGAGTGTTATGATACTTTTGTATGACGCTGAGTCTTGTGGTTCTTTGTTGGATGTTCTTGGTTGAGGTCTCTTTCTTGTTAGCTCCTAGCACGGGGGGTGGGTCTTCGGACTCACATGGTCGGGTGGAACGTGCTAAGCACCCCATTGGGTCCCCAGTCGAGGATCGAGAGGTGTAGATTGGTGCCGTTGCAGTGACTTCAGAGTTGTATCTGTCTTGAAGCCAGTTTTGATACTTGTATTTCTCTAACTATTTGTATCATGTTATCTTGTTGTATGGTTTCCATTCATGATTGGAAACACTTTTGTATCATTGTACTTCTTAAACATTGTACTGTAATGAAATGTTAAACTTGGTGTGGATATTGACCATGGTAGTTGTTATTTAATGTGTTAGGATGATCATGCATATGAGGTATTTGCGTATTCAGATGGTTTCTTATCATTGATCATCATGTATGTGTTATATTTGTTATTGTTTACTTTATATCTTTGGATTCTATTCTTTATTGATGTTGTATGGATCTAAGTTGCGTAATGACTCTTCGTGTACCCCAAAGGATGTTTGTGTTAGTGAGTTTACTTAAATGAAATTCATGTTATGACTTAATGTGTATTACATGTATGTTATGTGCATTTAAAAAAAAATTGTGCGGTAATTATTGTGTTGTTGTCCTTTGGGGTTCGCACGGCGGGGCGTTACAACATTGGTATCAGAGCATAGGTTCATACACTGTGCACTATGTGCTCACTATGTAACCTTGCGCTTAGACCCGTGCGTCTTGAGTTTCACTTTTCTGTTGTCATTGTTGTGAACTTGAGTTTCTTCTGTTAACCGGTGTTGGGTCAATGGTGCAGGAAACCGATTGAAAGGATAGGACCCACGGTGTAGTGCGCAATGCACCGATATCCTTTCTATCGGGGATGCTCTATGGACCCTTGAGTTTTAGTGTGATGTGTTTCTTGGTGGTGTGTTTTATGTGTGTGAATATGTCAAGTGTGTGTGAAATCTACAATTTTGTTGTCTTTGAGTGATGAATTATGTTTTCTTGAATCCGTGAAGGTGTAAAATTTTGCCTTTTTGTTGAAATTGATGGGAGATTTGGTGTGGAATAAGGGTTAACATGGAGTTCTTTGGGTGAAAATTATGAGTTTTAATGAAAATATGAGGTTTGATGGATAATTATTCTATGATTTTTAGCAGAATATAGTATCTTGAGGTTAAAATACAACTTGAATTATTGGTACTAATGTGCAATGTTCTATGTTAGCTTTTGATTTACAGGAACTTGGCTTCAAAAAGCATAGTGACGAAGGTAATGCAATTGTAATATGTAGGTATAGGTACTTATAATGTCAAGTAGTAATTCATTGTTATATAGTAGATGGATTAGGTTTATGGTTAGCATCCTTATGGGAATATTGTTTAACTAGTAAGAAGCAAACTAATTACGAGTTACTAGAATTGTTTTGACTATTATGTGTGGTTAGTGGGAGGGACAGTGTGGTATCACTCGCTCGCGAGTGCCCTACTATGCTGGGATTTCCTCTCATGATGAATTTGTGATATATATGTATTGTGCACAATGTTTGTTTGCATGCAGGATTGCAGGAATTAAGTCTCAATTCCACCTGCATTGTCAGGACAGGGCGAGCATTATATACACCCAATGGGATTGACGTGGAAAATAGGAACTAACAAGAAAGTTTTCCCAACCTAGTTCATCTTCTGTCCTAGTGTTTGACAAGTTGGTCTGATTGCAACCCTGTCGCCACTTTCGTTTTGGTATCATTTTCTTATGTTGGTTTATTTAATTTTCGATGCTTACTTGATGACGTTTAATTGATGTTTTAATTCATGGAGTTGATGTGCTTATGATAATTGATATTGTTATGTTATCATGTTTATGCTTGAGTTCGACATCCAGGAGTAAGTCGAGCCTAAGGAGGGGAGGATGTAGTGCCCTCCATTTGCGTTGACTTTGTAATGCATTTCAACTCGTTGTGAGGTCAAGTATTGTTGGGCTTTGAGTGCATTTGATTTATTCTGGTTGACAAATGTTGTTGATCAAATTATGACATTTAAATAGGATTATAAAATTAAAAGGTATAGCAATTAATTAAAAGAAAATAAATAATTAAATAAATTAGTTTTATAAAATATTCAGTAAAGAATTATTAATAAATAAATTAATAAATTGTTCTTTTAATGATATTGGATGATAATTAGTTGTTCAAAGGTAATTATCCCAATGACGTAAAGGGTAAATATTATTGCCAATAGATTTTACTAGATTGGCATGATTTGAATTGGTTCAATTTATTCGGTTTGTGTTTTGAGGTATTAAATAAAATAAAAGTTAAACAAAACTAAATGCAATATTAGGTCAGATCTAATTATAGACTCTTCGTAACTGAAACTGGTTGATAGAGCATTTGGAAGTTGAAGGAAAGCGATAACGGCAACACTTGAAAATATCTATCATATAGCAAGGAGAGGGCAATATTTCCAGAGGCCAATATTCACTTTCAAAAATAACTGGCAACTTGCGAAGAAAGGGACGGGCGTTTTGCTTCGAGTGCCTGACCACAAGTCTTCATCCTCGCAGTGGAGGGAAAAAGAATGTCGGACTTTGACGGGAGGTATGATATAAATGGTGAGAATTACGACAATTATCCCAAACAATACTCGCCTTACGATGTTTTCAAAGAGAAGGATATTTAGCACCAGGTTTTAGTCTCTTTCTTCATTGCTGAGCAAATTTTTGTTAGGGTTCCTATTTTTGACAGTTGTATGGGGTTTGAGTGTTGTAGTTTGTAGGTTATAATGACTGTGCTGCGGGTCATTAATCTGTTGAAAAATGTGGATCTTTTTATTTTTTTGTCACTTATTAAACAGTATTGAATTTCAGACTACAGATTGTGGGATGATACGCTAGTTTTTTTTTTTGTTATTTATTAAATCCTCGGAATCTATTTTTTTGTCAGTTACTAAACACCGGGGATTGATTGGTAAATTTTGCTTATATAATTTACTTCGGGTTAGATACAATGACGATCGGTAAATTTTGCTTGTAGGCTTAGATACTACAACCTAGGTGTATCTGTTCCGTGAAATTTAGCTATGACCTGCACCCACAATTAGTTGTGGTAATTTATCCGATTAATTTCTGCAGGATCTGAACACAGGGTTCATTGTATGAAACTGACACTTTTAGCTGAACTTCAATTTATTTATTTATTTTTGTGGAATGCTTTTTGTTTCATTCGATTCAAATTTTAATGTAGATCATGAGATTTATTTTATTGCGTCCATACCTTCCATATTCATGTCAGCGAGATTGTAATAATCTTCAGTTTTCACCAATCAATTTAATGTATTATGTAAATCTTGAGCGCATCTCTGGAACTCACCTTCAAACAGAAATTTGTCTAGTTCAAAATAGAAGAAAAAAAAAATGTTCATTGTTTCTCCTCCTCTCAAGCCACGTATTTGCACTTCACCTTTCTTCTTCCCTTTTCTCTGGGAGATGACATTTTGGAAATTGATAATAATGCAAGTAGATAGCGATATTTCCAAATTAATCTTCACTTTGTAATATTCTTGGCAACCTGTCGCAGTTTCAGCATTTAGAGTTGAGGCGTTGTATAGAATTAAATAGTCACTTTCTGATATACTTGGCAACCTATCACAGCCGCAACGCTTGAACATGGTAGGGTGTATAGAATTAAATAAACCCTCAGATTTTATTATCAAAATCCCAAATATTGTCCGCAAGACTTTGGCTTCTCACGCCTTTGCAACCGTAACCTTCTCAAACTTGGAGGAAGCTTGGTTCGTGTGTCTTCTCTGATGCCGTCAATGAGCAGATTGTTCAAGTATAGAAATTGAGGACCAATGAGCAGATTTTTTTTAATTCTCTTGGTCTGTGCAATGTTTCAAGCCCTTGCCAGATACCTCCGTTCAGTCGAAGCTGAGAGAAATTGATGTTATTGGATACAGTGTTTAGATGAGTTTCTTCACCTAGTCTGGTAATTTAAATTTATAGTCTCACTGAAACCATTGGCAACCCGTCATAGCTGCATCTTTTCGGCTAGCAAAGGTATGGTAAACCTGGCATGGCCGATGGCCAAATCCCATCGCTGTACCCTGTGATCTTGTTACCTCCGCGTCACTCTAGGGTTACTTTTGCGTTTTATTAATTACTGGATATGACATTTCTCATCCTTCTAAGATAAAAGTTTTACCTTCTAGAATATTGGGAATTCACATTAGATTGCTTGTCCTTGATTGGGTAAACGTGGGCACTTGTTCAATTCTAGAATGTGATAGGGATTAAAATATATGATGTTTGTTAGATTCATGTTTGCTTTCTTTTCGGAGAGTTACGGGGTCCTCTTGTGTTTTGGAACGAATTTGGTGGAAAATGATTTACCCTTTTTATAGGGTTTCAGTGCCTTTGAATCTAAACCTATTTTTATGCCTTCACCTTTACTTCTTCTCTTTGTGTATTTTGTCAATTAAGTCACATCTTATTTTGTTTTATTTCCGAACTGGAGCGACCGTTCCGCGACGTGTAACTACGGTTTTACAAGGCGTCGTCCTCATTTGTTCGCGGAACTGGTACCGTCCTTTAGGATGCTGTGCATGACTATTCCCGAAACCTCCATGAACTGAGAGTTTATTCTGGTTTCGGAGCCCGCTGCATCGTCTTCACCGGCTCCGGGAAACAAAGGCACCAGACTCGACGCAAAATGTTATTGATTGATTATTTTCTCCCGTTGGTGGTGATTTGAGCAGTGGCGGGAATCGTTTCATCTGGCATTGATTGTCGGTCTACCGGTTTAATCCGTAATATTGATTCAGTTGAGCAAATCCGGAGCGCCCTTTACGTGAATGGTTTGAGTGAATCGAACGTAATGAAATTCGGAACAGGTTGCTTTAATCCGGCGCTCGAATGTATGCTTTGACATTAGATCATCGATGTTCCCGAAACCACGAATGGAGCGTGGCTGAATGGTAATCGGTTGCTATTTTGCTATAAACGTATGGTTCTGTCAAAACCAAATTAAACGTAAAGAAAATAGTAGTAATAATAAGAAGAATAGAAAAAATTATAATGATGTGAAATATAAATAAAAGTTTAAAATATTTTATATAACTACATCATAAGTGCATAAATATAATGTAAGTTGATTTGTTTTGAGAGTACCCTAAAAAGGATATTTGAATGATAATTAAAGGAGAAATTTTTAAGGGTAAATATACGTTTGGATAGCTTTAGGCCCCTTTCAATCAAATGTGCTTGTTTGGATAAGATAAATAGAATATTTCTTTTGTTACTATTAGTGGTTAAATTTATCTGTGAATGTTTGTAGTATATTAGGAGTCTACACTTGGTAGTTGTCATATTAGAATAGTAGTTTTAAAAAAAAAATATCTATATATATTTGTTGTTGGGACATAAGTTGCATTTTGTTAGTTATTTAATCTTGTGGTCACGATAAATTGATTAAGCAAGGGAGTAATGTGTAGAAGGGAAATAGTATATTGATTCTTTGGGAGTTTGGTTTATGGTTGTATTTGGTAGTCTTATAATTGGTGGTTGTAATAACTCTTTCATTGAGGAATTGTGTATGTTAGAATTAATCGTTATCTTTAGTCATGGTTAAGTATTGATGTAAACTTTATTTGTCTTCATTCTGGTAGTTTTATAAACTTGCATAAATGTTGAAAAAAAATTGTTCTTGAATTGAGACTTCTTTTCTAATTAAATTCTCTTGGATTGTTGATTAGGGGATAACTATTTGATGATCCGAGTTTCTAATAAATGTTGTCTTATATGGATACTTATTTAGAACCTTGAGATTGTAATTGTTTTGAGTAGGTTGGTTTCTTTTAATTGAGAATGTGATTAGATAGTTGTTATCATTATCATGTTGTTAGTTATATGAATGTAATTTTTGTGCCACTGTAAGGGGTTCTTGTGTGGAGAAAATTGAGGGCTCCCGTGGAACATCTAGTTGGTGGCTTTTGGATGTTGAGCGATTTTGTTGATGTGTGGATTGCATTTTTATTGTGGTGGGGGTTGACGAAGCTTTCTTTGTGTGGTTTTATGGATTCTTTCGATGTGACTTTTCGTGAGTTGATTTTGAGTTGGGAATGTTATCTCAATTAATGTATGTTGCTATTCGTTGGGAACCAGTATGTGTTCTTTTGTTCTTTACCTGAGAGGCAAATTGGTTAATGTTAACTTTGTCATGATTGATGGTTCTACTTGATGAGTCAAATTGAAAAGTTCTTTGAATTATGGGTATTCCGAGAGGAGAAAATAGAGGTTTCCCTTGGATGTCCTATTTAGTTCGTATCAAAGTTGTTGATGTTGTTTAAGGGAGTTGTTGATCTTATTTTGATGTATTCTCTCATCATATTTGAATTGAAAATAGTCCTTCAAGCTTTTGCTTTTATTGTTGTCAGATTTTCATGGGGAAACCCTAGTGTAACTTTTTGAGAATCTTCCAGAGGTTTATTTTACCATTGGTTAATGTTCCTCCTTTTATGTGCCCTTGTTGTGGAAAATGTTTTGGTTTCATGTTTTTGAAAGGGTTGTACATGAATCGCGATTTTGGATTATGTATTTATGGAAAGATGGGTAATGCCTTGCATGCTGCTCTGTTGTGATATAATGTTCTTGTTATGTTGTACAACCCTTGGATTTTGGTTTTTATGTTTTGAGTGTCTAGAGTGAGAGTGGCTCTAAGTGGGTGGCTCGCCATCGTGTTTTACTTCGTGATGGTAGCCCCTCCAAGTAGAGAGCAGAAATTAAAATAATTAACCAGGGGTGGGCAGAACTAAAAAGATACCACATGCCTCTTCGCCTTTGGAGTGCCACTACCGCACTAAAGGGGATTGAGTAGTCGGGTTGGCATGTTCGTTGCCTTGTCTTCGCGAAGGGTAACGGATCCGCATGAGCAACCCTATGGGGCGGTGCCTTGAAATAGGTAGTCTGGATAACCATAGATGGAGGCAGCTCCTAGTGCTCGGTTTTAGTCTGGATAATTCATCAGTAGACGGAGGCGGCGCCTTGCGTTAGTAGTAGTCTGGATAATCCATGTAAGCCATGCGATGACACTCTCCTCTAACACTCCTTATTGTGTTGCTTCTTTGGAAATCCTCTGGAAGTGGTTCTTTGTCTTGAATTGATGAAACATAGTTTTTTTGAATTGATTTATGGTTTTACCCTAATTGATCTTTGGTGTATTTTGTGGTATTGTATTTAATCTTGTTGATGTTTGGGTTTTAACCTTGTACTCTTATGGTACTGTGATATGATGTTATCGTGTTGATTAATGATCATCCTTTGGTTATTTGTTTGCTGGTTATTGCTTTGATTTATGTGGTGAGATTTATGACTCTTGGATGTGGTTGATTATGTCATTTTAATTCCTGAGTGTTGTGATACCTTGGTATGACGCTGAGTCTTGTGGTTCTCTGTTGGATGTTCTTGGTTGAGGTCTCTTTCTTGTTAGCTCCTAGCACGGGGGGGTGGGTCTTCGGACTCACATGGTCGGGTGGAACGTGCCAAGCACCCCAGTCCGAATCCAGGATCGAGAGGTGCGGATTAAAGCCGCGCAGGCCGAATTTCTCGAGTTGTATCTCCCGCCTGCCGCTTTTGATACTTTCCCCTGTATTTCTTAACTATTTTTGTATCATGTTATCTTATGTATGGTTTCCATTTATGATTGGAAACACTTTTATATCATTGTACATCTTGAACATTGTATTGTAATGTAACAATAATTCTTGTGTGGATATGGGCTATGGTAGTTGTTATTTAATGTGTTAGGATGATCATGCTTATGAGGTATTTGCGTATTCAGATGGTTTCTTATCATTGATCATCATGTGTTATATTTGTTATTGTTTACTTTATATCTTTGGATTCTATTCTTTATTGATGTTGTATGGATCTAAGTTGCGTAATGACTCTTCGTGTACCCCAAAGGATGTTTGTGTTAGTGAGTTTACTTAAATGAAATTCATGTTGTGACTTAATGTGTATTACATGTATGTGTTTCTATCAAATAAAAATAAAAAAATATCAATTATTGTGTTGTTGTCCCTTTGGGGTTCTAATCTACGGCATGCCATTTGTCCATAATATATATTTCTCACTCTAGGGTAGTGGAACCTTAGTCTTTCCACTAGCTAAGTTGTCCAAAAGTATGTGTTTGCTCACTCTAGGGTAGTGGAACCTCAATCTGTCCACTAGGTGAGTTATCCCAATGATGTGGTAAATGAGAGAATCATATTAACCTCTCATACCATACCAAAGTTATCCTCTTAACAACTTCGATAAGGTACCACAATGAAAATTATTTTATTAAAAAAAATTAATGTCATGTAAAAAAAAATCTTAAAAAGGGTTTTTGTTGTGTTTGTGTAACAATATTCCCCTTAGGAAGCATTATGCATAATGTCTACAAGAGAGGACAAATAAAAAGTGTCAGATCATCACCCATGGGATGCCTTGTTCGCATCATGCCATGACAGTAGATTTTACACTCTTGGATGGCATCAAACCCAATGAAACCACCAAGAAGAGGAAACATCACAAGAAAAAATGAAAATCACACCTTGAAATTTTCCAAAAGACGTCATTGATGTATGGCCCCACTTTAAAGTGGTTGCTACACCATTACTATGAGAAATTGCTTTAAATTAGCCAAAAAAAATCTTCCTAAGACATGAGAGGCTTCCTTAGAAATATCTATCCCAAGTCATATGTTTCTGAAGCAAGTTGCATCATGAAATAGGAAGGAATGGTTACCTGCACAAACACATAAGGGATCTATGGATTTGGGGTCAGTATTTATATGCTACATTGTTTTAAGAGAGCATAGAACTGTCATCATTCCCCAACTACTCAAAAAATTGGAATAATGACACAATGAAAGTGAAAACAAAGAAAAAAAATTCAGGTCAACATGGAAGAAATAGGAATGTCTCGAAGCCTTGCATCGTCCCCAAAAGGGAAACAAAAGAAAAATGAAAATAAAACCTATTGGGTCAACATGGAAGAGACCTAAATGTCCCAACACCTTGCATCATCCCCAAAAGGAAAACATAAGACAAATGAAAATAAAATCATTTGGGTTAACATGGAAGAGACCTAAATCTCTTGAGACTTTTCATTATCCCCAAAAGGAAAACACAAGACAAATGAAAAGATAATTATGAGATAAAGAAGAATGCACAAAAGAGAGAGGAACATCAAATGAAAAATCATGGGGGATCAAATTACACACATGAAATCACATAAAGAAAATATGAAAGAAAAAAAAATACTAGTAAGGCACATGCAAGTCAACCTAAAGCACGTTGTTTTTCTCCCAATCTTGGTTGGTATAAATAGAAGGAAATCAACTAGCCAAAGAGACAATGACAAATGCATTACTAGGACAAGGCTATCAAATTATTTCCCCCACTTTGTGCAAGATAAGAATGAGCCAAGGTAGGTGAGGAAAGATGAGCTCCTTGCATTAGAGAAAATGATTTGTAGTAAATGCAAAACATGTAATTGTGAGATTTTTTAAGATTCTACAACTATTACATGACAAGGAGTAGAAGGGTATGTTATGTAATAACTCGATGGAAATCATTTCCATTGAAGTTATTTTTTTTCAAAACTAATTTGAATGCACGACACTCATTGGTACTATGTCTAAGAGTTCTATGGTATTAGCAGTGTGGAACATTTGCATCTTTAGAATATAGTATTAGCTTTTCTTTTATTGGTGGTAATGTTATAAGTTCTTTGTTTAGAAACAATTGTAGTTTCCTTTCACTTTCAGGTGGTGGACAAAGAAAATTTAGTTTTTGTAGCTTGTAGGGCCTCTTACACTTGCTAGATTCACTAAATTCTCTAGATGGGATTAGGGTAGGAGGTCTTGAGATGATGTTTTCTTTGTTATCCTTATCCTTCAAAAGTATGGGTTTATCTTTAGGATGGAGGACATCTATAATAGGAAAAGGATCTAAGATAGATGTACCATCACTACGAATCCTTAGGTATTCTTTAGGGGCATTTATGTTGAGAGGGGGATCTTGATAGCCTATCCCTTTGGTTTCTTAAGTTGGAATTTGCTCAAGGAGTTGATGAATTTTATGTTAACTTGTTGTATCACATAATTTTTTGTGTAAGATCATGAATCCTTTTCCATATGTCTCTTCAAGGTTGATTGAATTTTTTTTTACTTTGTTGACATAGGATGGTTGAATGTTTTCTTGTTTAGATGTGCTATGTTCACCTATGGTAGGGAACTTAGGTTCAACTTATGATTCAATTTTAGGATGTAAAAGATAAAACATCTTGAGTTGTGTGGGTTGTTTCATTGAAGGATAAAAGGATGCATTGGACTCAGGGTTGTTAAGGAAATCATTTATGAATTAATTCATACGAGCATCACCTTCTCCAATGATATATACATCATGAGGAGGACATGCATTAGTAGTTATGTGAGCATGAGTGAGTTCAATTTCATTAGGGTCATTGCCAAAAACACAATATGAAACATCAACAAAAGACAACAAGGAATTCCACACATTACCTAAACAATTCTCAAGTTCAACAATTTCAAACCTAAACATGGTAATTTACTAATTACACAATACAATAAGCTGAAAATGAAAGATTTTGATCCAATTTTGAGCTTTTAACAATGTGTTGGTTCTTTTTTCAGCAAAACTTGGAATTTATCTAAAGGGTAGACAACCCTTATGGTTAAGAAACTTCAAGGATAATGGCCAACACAATGAGTAAAGGGTTTTTATGTCTTTACTCCTACACTTCAGGTTCTATGAGACCTAGGAGGGTGTTCCCTATTGTGTTCATAGTGAGGAAAATATAGTTGGTAACACTTTCCTACACATATTGATTCCTATTTATTGCAAAAAAACACACTTCACTAAAGATTTGGCAGACCTTTTGAGAAAATGATTATCTATTTGCTAGGAATTAGGGGTATTTCAAACCCATACCCAACATTCAATAATATTTTTTAAATGAATTTTGTTCTTATTTTAAATCTATGGTCAGGCATGCTAGTAGCACATTTTTATGCAAGGTTATCTAATAAATAGACCAGTGCTTCATCAATTGGGACAATGGAGTCAAATATGCAAGAACTAGTAATATGCAAGCTATTTAATTATAAAATTGGTGGACTATTTTCATAATACTTTATACTATGAAAACTAAAAATTCCTCAAACAATAACTTCTTACCAAATCCTATGCAATTCCTTACAAATCTATAACCATCTTCAAGAATTTAATCATATATTTGAGTTAAAGATAAAATAGAATCATACATTCATGGAAAAACTAAAGACAAATGAGAACACCAAGAATATATTTTCATTTATAAATTTGTAAGAAAAATACTTAGGAGAGTATTTGTTTCTTAACTAAGATTTATTTCAATATCATTCACTTCTATAAAACCAATTTAAGACTATGACATTCATGACTTATACCCAAGACAATTTACTATTTTATTGATCCATATTTTCTATGAAATTCCTTAAATATGAACTTAGCTTTTCACCTAGACCATGTTAAGACCTAAAATTTGAGCCATGTAATGAGCCTTGAAAGAAATTTTATATAATAAGGGAGAAAAAAAGCATCAAGCTCAATTACATTTACATTTGATTTCATTTGGAGATCATTTGTGCCAAAATTTGATACATTTTCTAGTTAGTTACATGTAATCATTGCACAAAATGGAAGAGTAAAAGACCAAACTCCATATCCTTTGAAAGAAGACATGCTAGCTGCTCAAAACGAAAAGTTTGTTACTACAAAAGTAGTAAATCACCTTGTGCTTGTTGACCAAAGAAGAATCTCCATCCATAGATTAAGAAAAATTTTGCATATCTTCTAGAAAAAGGATACCTGTCATTAAAGCTACAAAATCCGGTACTTCTCTAGCACACCAGCCTAAAAAATTTCCACATCAACCCTAAAAACTAAAAACCACAAACATTCTAAATAGGATGATCCTAACAAGGTGGCTATAGTGTCATAAAAGAAATGGGGTAGAAACATCACTCTAAGTCATCAACATCAAAGTATGCTCGCCCTCGTCTTCTTCATGGTGGAACTTGAGGAACCATCACCACTTCCTTACTAGAGTCTTCAGAAGCTATGACGGAAATGGGATAATAATTACACTCAAGATTAGTGTCACCTCCACTATTTGAAGGGCTATCAAAAACCTCAATGGGAGAATTATTTTTTCCCAGATAGGCCTTATGATACTTGCAATTCTTCTTTCCCTTATTTTCATACTCAACCAACTCTTTCCCCTTAAAATTGACTAGTTCTTCTAAAACGGTCTAGCTTCTTAGGCGATAATAGCTCGTTACACCATATTTCTTGAATTTCTTGCATGTTGTTCTACCTTTTGGTGTTTCAAGAGCTCCCTTTGTCTCAATTTCATCCTCAGGAGCATTTTTCTTAGATGCTAGAAAAATTAATCTCCTATAACTTTGGAATGGCTTAATAGACTTGCCAGACTTACTCATCTTCTTAAGAACTAGAACAAGAAGACTCAGAAAACTCTCACCAATTCTTCTCTTGGACTAAATTCAATTTTCAATCTCTAAATGCAAATTTTAAATGAAAAATATGGAAATAATTCCTCATTATATCAAGACATGCAAGAGTTCCAACCATTAATACTCAAGAAAAGCTTATGTGAGTGAGCTAATAATAGTCTGCTTTGATTTTTTAAAATCTCAACCGTAGATCGTGTTTTAAAAATAAATCAATGGATAGTTATCACTAGTGTAACCAATCATGATAAAGCATAATTATGTGCTATTAATGCCTTTTCCTAATCAGAAAATCCCCAAGTAGATATATATCCACTTTGTACACATGTTTCAACCACCTACTTAGCATCAATTAAAATTTGTCATGACATGGCTACCCGCTCACCCATGGGAATTAATGCACTTGTATTTCTTCATAGCAGAATAGTGGGGAGTGATCTTGATTTGATCTCAGGATATTGGTTTGTACCCTACCTTACTTTATTTTCACCTTCCCACATGTACCAGCAACTTTCAGAATTGACGACCGAAATCCAAACATGTGCCTTAGAGAATAATCTTAAAAATGGTTCCATCTTAGCTAAATTTAGCATCATTCCAACTCCACTAGAGTCCATAAAATCCTTTAGAATGTGCACATGGCACTATCCCACTTTCCCACTAAAAAAATTGGACATGAGTGCGCCCCTCAAGGGATAGAAAGGAGTGGTCAAGATTGACCCATGTCACTTTCCATCGATCATTGATCTCCTTTCTTATTAAGAAATCATCATCTCCAAAGCCTAGTGGGTCCAATAAAAAGTGACAGATGTTGCACTTCTCACTAGCCCTTCTCCTTAATGTACAAGATGTATGGGTGCATGGGGAATGGTCCTGATGAGAACATGTGTTGTGGTGTCCATCATTCATCCTTCTCAAAGCTATGTCCACTGGCCTTTTTGGAAACACTAGTCCCACCACTAGACATGACACATGAAAGTTTCCTACTAGCGTGTGTATTTTTAAATAATATGAAATAAACCAACACGGGCACATGGAGAGTAGTCAAGATGTGGCCACGTTGCTTAATAATTATCATTGATCTTCTCCAAATGGTGCCATCTATATTTTTCAAGGAAACTGAGCGTACCAATGCCAAAGACAGGTGCCTGAAGATTGAAATCTCGTGTGATTAAAATAATAAGAAATAAATCAACACGGGAACATGGGGAATGGTAGTGATCAACCCTTGACGTTCAAATGGATAGCATGAAAACCTAATTCCTACACATGTCACAAAATTTAATTCAAAAAGGGGGCCACCTCTAGGCCAAT
>VDFB02279765.1:0-15438 GCA_007258455.2 Sequoia sempervirens | reverse complement strand
TTGAAGAAGGTTCGAGATGGCTAACAAAATGGTCTTTGATTATCTGAAGTTTGATGGAACTAACTATGGTATCTGGAAAGTATTGATGGAAGAATATCTGGAGTATTGCATATTTGATGTAGAGAAAGCTTATAAGAATCCCTACACTCCTACAAATGGTCTAAATACACCTAAAGTAATTAGAGCACATGAAGCGAATAACAAGGCAAATATCATCTTGAAGAATAGTTTGGTACATTATGAGTTGATTAAGGTCCAAAATTTGAAGATAGCTAAGGAAGTCTAGGATGCTTTAGAAAGAGCACACGATGGTGATGATAAGGTAAAAGAGGCAAAATTACAAAATTTGGAAACACAGTTTGATCTTCTACATACGACCGAAGATGAGAATGTTAAAGCCTATATACAAAGATTGGATGAGGTAGTGGGTGGAATGCGATCTCTTGGTGCTACTGTAGATGAAACCAAAATTGTAAAGAAGATTCTCAAAACTCTTTCTGATGCTTATAGTGAAAAGGTGAGTTTTATTGAGTAGACTATAGATTACAAGACTTGTACTAAGGATTTGTTAGGGTTTTTGACATCTTATGAAATGAGGAAGCCAAATCTAAGAAGTGGAGGAAAAACATAAACTGCTTTTAAAGCTACAAAAATTGAAGATTCAGATGAAGAGAACTTTGAAGAAATCGAGGCTAACTTTGTAAGAAGATTGAGAAAAGGCTCTGGTAAGTATGAAGGAAAATTTCCCTTTAAATGCTTTAGTTGTGGAGAAATTGGTCACTATGCTACAAAGTGTTTGGAAAGAACTAAAAATATTAAGCAAAGACATGAGAAAGGAAAGAAAATAAGATTAACATAGCTTACTATGTTAATGAGAATGCTAGTATTTCAGATGAAGATTCAGAATATGAAGATCTAGGTGACAATGAATGCTTGTTCTTGGTGATTAAAGATGAACCTACTTCTACTAATTCAGAAAGAAAGTCAAAGGAAAGTCCTCCGGAGAAGGAGAAAGAGAAGGAGAAGGAGAGAAATGAAGGTATAGTTATCTCTGCCCTACATGCTAAATAGGAAAAGAATTTTTGGGTAGTTGATAGTGATTGTTCACATCACATGACTGGTGACAAGAGTAACTTTTTGAAACTTGAAAAATATGATGGAGGTTTGGTTATGTTTGGAGATGATATTGGTGCTAAAATTTGTGGGATAGGTCTAGTAAGTTTTGATGGCAAGCATCATACTTACGATGTCTACTATGTTAAGGGTTTAAGGCATAATTTCTTGAGCATTGGTCAAATGTGTATAAAGGGATATGATATTGTGTTTAAGGATGAGAAGTGTGAGATCCGGAAATTTGATTGATATAGTAAATAATTCTAAAGGGAATATTTATCAACTTAAAGGTGTTGATGGACGATGTTTTATGACTTAGATAAATGATAGCTGGTTATGGCATAGGAGAATGTGTCACATGAATTTTGATAACTTGGCAAGGATTAGTACTGTTCAAGCCATGAGAGATCTACCAAAAATTACAAAGCCTGTAAATGCTATCTGCAGGAATTGCCAGTTTGAGAAGCAGACAAGAAATCATTACAGATTAAGAGAACAATCTACTACTGGATTGTTGGATTTGGTTAATATAGATATTTGTGAGAGTGCAAAGTCTACTTGGTGAAAGGTGCTTTATGATTTTAATTGATAATTATTATAGATATACTTGGGTTACATTTTTGGGAAAAAAATTAGAAGCATTAGATAGATTCAAAGCATTCAAGGCTATGGTTGAAAATGAAGTGAATTTGAAGATAAAATGCTTGAGATATGACAGAGGTGGTGAATTCACCTCCCATGAGTTTAATATGTTTTGTGAAGTGAATGGAATAAAGAGACAATTATCTGCTTTGATAACTCCTCAGCAGAATGGAGTTGTTGAAAGGAAAAATAGAACCATTCAAGAAGCTGCTAGTTCAATGATCACTAAAGCCGGATTACCGAAAGTTTACTGGAAAGAATCGATTCACACTACTGTGTATGTATTCAATAGAGTTCAGGCAAGAGCAAAAAGTAAAAAGACTCCCTATGAGCTATGGCACAAAAGAATTCCAACTGTTAAATATTTCAAGGTATTCAGAAGCAAATGCTATATCATAAGAGATGAGGAAACATTGGGAAAGTTTGATGTAAGATGTGATGAAGGAATATTTCTTGGTTACTCCACTAAAAGCAAGGCATACAGATGTTTTAACAAAAGATTGAGGAAGATTGTGGAGAGCTCGAAAGTGAAGGTTGATGAAACAATGAAGAATTCTATTGATATTGATGGATATGTGTTTGATGAACATGATTGTGTGAGAATAGAAGAAATTGTGAAAGAACAGGATAGAGATGAGCTGAAAAGAGAAGAATGAAAGAGAAAATGATGCTTTGGTAATGTCCCCTAGAACACCAAAATATGTACAAAGAAATCATTCAGAAAGTCAAATTATTGGAGACAAGAGAAAAGGTGTGTTGACTAGAAGCAAAGTTGTTGTTGAAGTAAATTTGTGCTTATTCTCTGAAATTGAGTCGAAGTTAGTAAGTGAAGCCAGTGAGGATGAACATTGGAAGGAAGCAATGAAAGAAAAACTTTTGTAGATTAAAAATAAACAAACTTGGGAATTGGTCCCAAGATCGGCAGACAAAAATATCATTGGATCAAAATGGGTATTCAGAAAAAAGCTAAATGAGAACGAGAAATTTTTTAGAAACAAAGAAAGGCTTGTGTGTAAGGGCTACTCACAAGTGGAAGGTATAGATTTTTAGGAGACTTTTTCCCCAGTAGCAAGAATGGAATCTATAAGGATGTTTTTGGCATTAGTTGCTTATAAATATTTCAAAGTCTATTAGATGGATGTCAAGTCAACAATTTTGAATGGTGGACTAGATGAAGAGGTTTATATGGAACAACTAGAAGGATTTTAGTTAACAGATCAACTGGATATGGTGTGCAGATTGAAGAAAGATTTATATGGACTGAAGCAAGCCCCTAGAGCTTGGTATGCAAGGTTAGATAATTACTTGAATCAGCAAGGATTTAACAAAGGTACAACAAATAGTAATTTGTATTTCAATCCTAAAAATGACAAAATCTTGATTGTAGTTGTATATGTTGATGACATTATCTTTGGAGGAAATGAAAAGATGTGTAAGATGTTTGTGGAAGAAATGTAGAAAGAATTTGAAATTTCTATGTTTGGTGAGATGAATTTCTTTCTTGGGCTACAAATTAATTAAATAGAGAAAGGAATTTTCATTTCACAATCTAAGTTTGTGAGAGAAATGTTCAGAAAATTTGGGATGGATAGTTCCAAACCGGTAAGTACTCCTATGGTGACTGGATGCAAGTTGGGAAAAGATGATTCACCTAAGACTGATTAGAGCAAGTATAGATCTATGATTGACAGACTACTATATTTGACTGGTACTAGACCAGATATTATGCATACGGTTTGTCTTGTAGCTAGATTTCAAGAAGATCCGAAGGAAAACATGTTACTACAGTTAAAGAATATTCAGATATTTGAAAGGCACTCTGGATTATGGATTATGGTATCCTAAAGATACTTATTTTACACTCAATGTTTATACAGATGCAGATTGGGCTGGCAGTATCGATGATAGAAAGAGTACAAGTGGTGGTGCATTCTTTCTTGGATGTAGATTGGTGGTATGGTTGAGTAAAAAGCAATATTCAATTTCTTTGTCCATTGTTGAAGTTGAGTATATTGCTGCTATATTGTGATGTACACAAATTTTATGGGTGAAATAGACATTGAAAGATATCACGGTGCTACATGATGATCCTATTTCTATCTTCTATGATAACACAAGTGCAATTAAAATTTTGAAGAATCTTGTGATGCACTTGAGAACAAAGCATATATCTATTAGGTATCATTTCTTAAGAGAGAAGGTCATGGAGAATGAATTCAAGCTTGAGTATGTTTCGAAAAAGGATCAAATTGTGGATATATTTACAAAGGCTCTTCCTAAAGATACTTTTGAGTATCTCTAGGATAAGCTAGGGGTTATTGCCCCTCCTTTTACAAACTAAGATGCATTTGGAGATGCATTAGTTTGGTGAATTCATGATTCTATCTTTTGGATTGATATTTTTTGGTGGCTGCCCTCCGGGGGAGCAGGCAGATTTACTAAGTGTTGTCATTATGAGTTAAAAGAAGTTTCAATGGACATATCTTTTTCCTTTTCCATTGATGTCAAAGGGGGAGAGAGAGCATGTGAAAAGAAAAGAAAGTTAATAAGAGAAAGTAGGTAATGATGAAGATTATCTTTCAAAAGGGGAAAAGCAGAGAGAAAAAATATTGAGAATTATTTTTATAATAGGTATGGTGTCTTTGGTGGTTTTTCACATCATGTGTTTTCGTCAATGAAAAAGGGGGAGATTGTTGCAAGAATGGAAGAAGAATGAAGTGTTGTCATTGATGTCAACCTGTCAGCTGCTTATCTACTAGTTGTTGTTGATTGTATATGTCAAGGATATTGAAAAAAATGTATTAAAAGAAGGTTGTTGGTTCTGGTGCTTGTGAACTATGTTTTCTCTGTGTGTTGATTGAGGTCTAAGATATTTGTTGTTGGTCCTTATTTCTCTTTGATGAAGTCTTATGGTGTATGGTTCAAGAGTTGTGTTGCCCTGGTTCTATTGAAGTTGGTTTTGGCATTTGGAAGTATGGAGCTTAATTCATCTATGTGTTTTACACTGGTGTGGCCGACTATGTGTCCAACACTAATTTCGAAGTTGATGAAGCATGTTGGATCTATTATGGGTCTTGGTGAAGCATGTTTTTTGGGGTCACCCTCATTCTAATTCCACCCTAGGATGTTTGGTGCTGACCTAATTTGAATTTGAAGTTGGATGGCCAACTTTGTATCTTTTCAAGGATGGAGATAGTATAAATACATAATGTGCTAGCGATGAAAATTGTACATAAGAAAAGAAGGAAGATAAGTGAAAGAGAAGACACAACTTTGATACTATTCTTAAAGTGTGTGAGTTAAGTGTGTGGTTGTTCAATGTGGAGCTTAAACGTTGAGTTTCTGGATGCAGTGAGTAGAAGGCTAACTCTATCATTCATGCGAGTTGACAAGTGATTGTGGTGGAATCTTCGTTGCATTGGGATTTTTGTCTCTCTATAAAAAGTCTTCTTTATCTTCTTTGTATCTTTGTGGCAGTGAGCCCTCCAGGTTGTAGCCCTATGGACAGTGAGTCCTTATTTCAGGCAGTGAGCCTTATTTCAAGCAGTGAGCCTTATTTCAGGCAGTGAGCCTTATCTCAGGCAATGAGCCTTATCTCATGCAATGAGCCTTTTTGTAATTGGTTTTGATATTCTCTATAGTGTGAGTTAATCCTCACCATGGTTTTTCCCTCATTGGGTTTTTCACGTAAATCTAGTGTTATTGTGTTTGTGCATTTACATTTGATGGTTGATCACTTAATCGGTTTATGTGTTAGTTTTAGTAATTGAATTTAATGTTATAATCTGTGACAGCTGATTCACCCCCTTCTCAGTTGTCCTATCCAACACATTAACAATCTTTGCCTTCCACTCTTGTTCTATCTCAAAAAATTGTGCACAAAAATCATCTTTAAGTACCTCACAATGTACCTTTGTTGAACTTGTTTCCTTTGTTTCTCATATAGCAACTATTTTCTATCCAAAATTTGTTCACCTTCACCCTCCAAGACAACTATCCTTTTCTTTATTCTATTTTTAACAATCACCTTTATAGGCCACTTCACCTTCTTTCTCATTGGCCAATGCTGAACATTTCCTTGGTATCCTTCCTCAAGACACTACTACACTATGAGCTTAATACCTCTTTTCAACTCTTCCATTTCGCTATCAAACTCTGTAACTTGGCTTATCTTGTTTTCTTTCATCTTCTCCTTCCTTTTGAGGCTTTATTTCTTATCTTGCTACTGCATCTTCATGTCTTCATGATACCTCACCTTAGGCTTCTTTCTTTTCCTCTGGCCTAGCCTTTTGGTACCCCAATACCTTCACACACAACCTTATACAAAATCTTGTTAACTTGGAAAACTTTCACTACCGGATCTTTTTGGGCTCTGATATAAAAAATGATGTAAAGAAAGAAACTTAAACAACTTTCCAAAAGTTTGACTGACCCTTGTATGTAAATTAGGTGATACCCTGTTCTACTAGCCCTTAAACCCTCAATTTAGACCCAAATTGATACTTGTCATGACAACACTCATTATTGATGCCTTAAAAGGTCTTATAACATTCATTAAAATCTATAAAATATTCACTTTTAGTAAGGTTTCAACTAGTCCTTGTAATCTAACCTATAATCATTTCATTCCTAGGCTTTAAACCCTTATTTCCTTGGCAAACTTGGCCTCTTAACATATAAAAACTCACTTTTGATGCCTTTGATGGCTTGAACACCTTTAACATGCCTTATAGAACCTCCACACACCTTTACCTTGTTTGAAAAACTCAAGAAATTCAAATTTTCAATAAACTCTAACTGTTCTAGGGTTATGACAATCCTTTTGGCAGGAATTTCTAGCAAATAGTCCTAAATAACTCATGCAAACCAATAGATATGGAGCCCAAAATTGGTGATCATTTAACCAAGACCCTAATAGAGGTTCTTACAAAATTTTATGATTTTTCACCTTACCAAAAAAAGATATGAACTTTTTTCTATTGTTGAAAACCCTAGTTTCTAAACAGAGCAACAATCACTATTTTGATCATAACTTGAGTAAAACTCAATGAAATAACCTCAAAAAAATTTAGTTTGGACCTTAAGACATGCAATTATCATCCCACACAAACAAAGACCTGAAACTTGACTGTACAAATCCATACCAAACTGTTCTTTGTTATTTTTTCAAAAAAAATGACATAAATTTGCAAATAATAGGGTATTTTATTGAAATCTTGCTCCCCAACTTCTTGGAGAATATTTTTTCATTCATTCCACATCCAAGAACTTACAAAAATTAGTTACACTCAATCACATGTCCTTTTCCTTCAATAACCCTAATGTCCATGTCATTAAACTTGACATTTATGCATTTTTTTTGCAACTTTTAACCCTATACAACACCTAGGCTAGAAAACATTACAAAATATTATATATATGGTTTTGTAAGACAATTTTTTTGATCTTTTCTTGACATAAAACTCACAAAACAAAATAGTTCTTAAAACATCAACTAGGTCTCTTGGGTCCCTTCAAGAACAACATTTAGGTGATGCTCCTGCATCAATTACATCATAAGATTGAACGATATTTTATATCATTGATTTATATGTGATTAATTTGTATTCTATGTATAGGAGGATAATTCATATTAAGGATGCATTGTGTGCCTGATATGAAAATATGCATAAGACTTTTATGTTTGTGTTGCATCAAGTGTGAATTGCACTTGTATTTTATTCTTAGATTGCTTGTATGTATTAGTATTGGTGGCATTAATGCTATTTTGTATACATGTGATTGATTCATATGGGATGTATGTTGGTGTAGTTGTGCATAATAGTCTCCATGATTGAATGTTAAATTTGTATGGTGTTCTTGGCATGTAAGAAATTGAATTATATATGTGCATCTTTGTTTATATAAAATTTATGTTATGATTAAACCAAATATGTGAATTAAATTTGCATGGTGTACCTCACATTCTTGTCTACATAAGGATTGAGTAGTATTTATGACTATTATGTTCTGAATGTGCATGTATGTCAATTAGGATTCTGCATGTATGCAATTAACTTGTATATACATCCTTGTTCATATAAAATTTATACAATGATTACATCACATGTGTAAATTGAAATTGTATGGTGTAATTCACATGCTTGTGTGCATTAAGATTGAGTAGTATTTATACCGTTGAGTGACCAATGTGTATATGTGTGTCAATAAGGCTTTGAGGTTTTCGCACATATAAGTATACTTGTTTAGGATATAGTTTAAGTTAGTACTATCAAGTGTGAATCAAAAGTGTATGGTGTGCTTAGTGTGCTTGTTCACATTAGTATTGGCATTTGTGTCACTTAGTCACATGCATGTGATTGATTCAAATGGTATATTAATGGGTCTAATTCGTATTATGGTTGAATAACATGTATAACAAGATAATTTGTATTCAAGTTATATGTCATACCTAGAGTGTTAAATTAAATTAAGATTTGACATGTATATGTGATTAATTTGTATGCATGCCATTTTATATGTAGTTTTGCTAGGGTTTCATTGCAAGTGTGAATTTAATTTGTATGATGTGCCTACTATGCTTGTGTGTATTAGGATAGAGTGGTCTATATGTTATTGATTTGTATAACATGCAAATGAGGCTAATTCAAATTGAAATTGTGTTGTGTGCCCAATGTGGCTAGTTTTCTTGTGCGCGTTATGATTATTTTGTATTTATGGCATTGATTTGTATGTGATTGATTCACTCTAGGAGATCCTATTTTTTAGGAGGATGATGTCACATGTTTCCATATTGGTGATAAACTAGTTTGGAAACTTCCTATATTGACTTGAGAGTCTTTGTTAGCAATTTATATATCCAAATTGAAGAGGAATAAAGTAGCTTTATCTTCGTTTAGGAACCCAAGTTATGGATAAGATGTTTTCCTTGAATATACCACATGCTTAATATTAGAGTACATCGGGTTATGAATAATCAACTTGTGGCTATCTTAACTCTTAATTAAGTCATATTATCATTATTATATTTTTATTTAGTTAACTAGGTTGGCCTAGGGCTTATATAGGATTATCAAAGTCGGTATGAGTGATATCCTAGGCATAAATAAGGTATATATGGGAGGTAGTGAGTCTTTTTTCATCATGATATTGTGAATTGTGTTCTCATTTGAGATATTTAGAGGTTTTATCCCTTGAAGTGGCTTGTCATTCTCAGTTATTAGCAAGTATTTACAAAATATTTCTTATCATATTATTCTATTGTGCAATTTATTTCATTACAAGTGGTATCAAAGCATGATCTTGGCACCATAGAGACAACATTTTTTTAATATTAGGTCATTTTGGGAAGAACATATCTCTCATATTTTGGTGAACTTTTATTTTATCTTTAAAAGGTTTTTAAGTACATATTCAAGAATATATAGTCCAGATTTTAAAGGAATTAGATCTGAATTGAGTGATTTATTGCAGAATTAGAGTTTTTTCCCATTTTATTTGGAAAGTGCATATCTCCCAAATCTTGCAAAATTTGTTTATAATTTTTAGTGGGTTTTTGAACAAGTGATAGAGGATCCTAAAATACAAATTTTAGAGAATTTGAAGTATAAATAAGTGATTTATTACAAAATTAGGGTTTCCAACAAATTCATGCTCAAGGTTGTAAAACACCAAATTTTGGGATATTATTTTGGGAAAGTATGACCTAGGCCTTGGTAAGTTACAATAAAACTTTTAGATTATTTTGTATTTATTTGTGTGATTTATTACAAAATTCTTTTTCTACCATCATGAAGGGTCCTTCAACAAGAGGTAAAAAGAATGCTACCACACTAAGAAAATCTTCATATAAGGATGAGGTAGAAATAGAGGATATTAACCCCAATGGTGAGATCAACAAGGTCAAGGTTGAAAATTCATCAATTAGGAATGACATAAATGAATTTTCTAAGAAGTTGGACACAATTATTTAGGGGATGAAGTGTAAGGGAGAAGATTCACCTAGTAAGGTGGAATATAATGCTTTTGTTGGACATGAATTCCTTGGGCTTGACTCAAATTTCAAGAAGGATCCTTCGTTTAATAATCCTATTCTTAGGTAATTCATACCCAAGTTGGATATGAGAAAATTTTATGACAAAGATCTAACCAATTGGATCTACCAAATGGAGCAATTCTTTGATCTCCACCATGTTCCTAGTAAACAAAAGGTGGTTATGGCATCATTATACATAGAACCAAATCAATTTATTTGGTATCATTGGTTATGTGTTTAGAATAGAAAGAAAGGTTGTGCAGTCACATGGTCAATTTTTCAAGAGGAACTTACTACCCATCATGGAGATAACTTTATGGATAGTTGCTTTTTCCAACTCACTAAATTAAAGAAAATAGGTATGGTCAAGGTTTATATTCAGAAATTTCAAACCCTCTGTCTAAGATTGGAGAATGTGACAAAAGAAAATTTGAAGGAAATATTTCTAGGAAGTTTAAAGGATCACATAAAATATGAGGTTCATTTGTTCCAACCACAATCCATATGACAAGCACTATTAATGGAAAGACAAGTTGAGGAGAAGTTTTTGTCTAGTAGGAAACAAGGGATTGTAAATGTAAGTGAAAGGATATCTCCTACACATTCATCACCTCAACCTACTATATTGACTTGACAATAAATTGAGGAGAAGAGAGAAAAAGGGTTATGTTTCAATTGTAACAATAAATACAATCGAGGACATAAATGCAATGAAAATAAATTATTCTATATTAAAGGTCCAAGTGAGGAAGAAGAGGAGGAACCAATATTAGAGGGTGATAGGGATTCAAATGAGAAATCACATGATTTCAAACTAATCATTTCTTGACACGCACTCTCAGGTTTTAGCGCCCCACAAACTCACAAGGTAGTGTTTCTTAAAGAAGCAAAAAATAACAGTGTTGATTGACTTGGGTAGTACTCATAATTTCATCAACAAAAATTTGGCTAGTCGTTTAAATTTTTTTTATATATCTAGCTCCAAAGTTTCAAGTTTTAATTCCAAATGTTGGTACTATTAGTTGTTCTGGAAAGTACTATAGCATTAAATTATCCATGGGATATTATCACCTTGATAACTCAATGTATGTTATCTCCATGGGTGCAACATTTATTGTTTGGGGAGTACAATGGCTTACAAATTTGGGAACAATTGAGATGAAATTCCAACAACTATTCATGAGATTTCAATCAGAAGGAAATATAGGAGAGCTAAGAGGGTTGAAGGAAAAGTCTCCACAAATGGTAAGCTCTCATCAAATGCAAAAGTTTCTTAAGAAAGGAGTTGATGGATTTGTGGCCCAATTATGTTCATTATAAGTCTCTCAATCTAATGCTCCCACCCATGTAGATCTACAAGAAATAATTGATCATCACTCAGTGGTTTTCAAAGATATTCCTAAAGGACTTCCTCCTAAGAGGTATCATGATCATGCCATACAACTAGTTATAGGGAGCCAACCGTCCAACATTAGGCCTTACTGGTACCCACATATAAAGAAAGTGATATAGAAAATAGTGTTAAGGAGATGCTAGAGGCATGAATTATTAGGAATATCCAAAGTGCTTACTCCTCACCCATGGTGATGGTGAATAAGAAGGGTGAAAATTGGTGCATGTACCCAGACTATAGAGTGCTCAACATGTACACCATCAAAGATAAGTTTCCTATTCCAAACATTGATGATTTGCTAGATGAATTGAATGGAGCTATGTATTTTACAAAGTAAGATCTTAGATTAAGTTATCATCAAATTCAAATTAATGAAGAAGATATTTGTACTTAGAAAACATTTAGGACTCATGAGGGTCATTATGAATTTTTGGTAATGCCATTTGGTCTTACTAATGCAACATCTACATTTCAAAGTTTGATGAATTCCATATTTAAGAAATTCCTGAAGAAGTTTGCATTAGTGTTCTTTGATGATATATTGATTTATGGACAGACATGGGAAGAACACTTGCAACATGTAGATCAAGCATTAAAAGTTCTCGAAGATCATCAAATCTATGCTAAGCCATCCAAGTACACTTTTGGTGTCAATGAGGTGAAGCACTTGGGAAACATAGTTTCACATAGAGTAAAGGTGGATCCTAACAAAATTAAGGCTATCATGGGATGGCCTATTCCCAAAAGCATTAAGAAATTGAGGGGTTTCTTGGGATTGACTAGATACTATAGAAGATTTGTGAAGAATTATGGTCATATAGCAGTACCCCTCACAACTTTATTGAAGAAGGATTCTTTTCACTAAAAAAAAACTGCAAATTCAACATTTGAAATATTGAAAGAGGCTATGTGTATAACTCTAGTGCTTACTGCTCTAGATTTCACCAAGGATTTTATTGTGGAATACATGATGTTTTAGAAAATGGTATAGGAGCAGTTCTCATGTAGGAGGGTCAGCCCATTGCTTTTGTGAGTCATCAATTAAAGGGTAAGAATCAAATCAAACCTATTTATGAGAAGGAAATGGAATCTATTTTTCATGCAATAAAAAAATAGAGGCCTTATCTAATGGGTAGACACCTTAAGTTTGATACGAATCATGATAGCCTAAAATATTTTTTGGAACAAAGATTATCTTCTAAAGAGAAAATAATGGGTCACTAACATATTGGGATATGACTTTGAGATTGTATATAAGAAAGGAAAGGAAAATGTTGTGGAAGATGCACTATTGAGGAAGGAAGAGGAGGATAAGCTTTATTGTGTTCCATTTCAATATTACAAGAAGATTGGGTAGTAGAAGCCAAGCGAAGTGGAAAAATGATGTTGCTACAAGTAATCTCATTCAACAATTACATAGTGATCCTAATAGTTTAGACAAGTTTTTTTGGAAGGGAGATACGTTGTGGTAGAAAGAGCGATTATATCTTTGCAATAATTCCTCTCTCAAACAAAATATTCTCACCAAGCTTCATGAGTCTCCAATTGGTGGTCATTCAATATTTTTTGAAGACATATCATTGGGTCTTAATAAATACTTCTTGTGGGATGGGTTAAAATGAAATGTTAAAAAAATTATGGAAAAATGTTTGGTTTGTCAAATAAATAAAGGGAGATAGTTAAGACACCTAGTCTCTTGTAAGCCTTAGTTATTCCTAACTAGCATTGGGAAGAGGTCTCCATGGACTTCATCACAGGGCTTCCAAGATCTAATGGTAAGAACGCCATCATGGCAATAGTGGACCACCTCACTAAATGTGCATATTTTATTGCTTTATCATATCCTTTTACAATAAATATAGTGGAAAATCATTTTTTAGAGAATATTCAAAAGCTACATGGTATACCTAAAGTTATTGTTAGTGACTCTGATGATGTCTTTACTAGTAACTTTTGGACAAATTTATTCTCATGTTTGGTTACTGAATTGGCTCATAGTTATTCATACCATCCTCAATCTAATGGGAAAATGACAATTTTTAATATGTTTGGAAGGATATCTACATTGTTTCACTTTAGATAAACAATCTTAGTGGGTATATTGGCTACCACTAGTAGAATGGTGGTATAATCAGTACCTATTTTTCACTACAAGCTCAAACAGGTAGAGTTGAATCAAGTTCATCATTGATAGGTACATAATTTTTGAAGTTTTATTGATTAAGTATTCATTGATCATCATAGAGATCATTTAACATCTGAATCATAGTTTTATTGTGCAAGCATTTGAAACAGAAATTTGAAAATTTGCATAGTAATGCCTTTTATTCATTTTGTAAAAATATTGAATCTTGCACAAGCCGCGAGAGTAACTGAATTTGATTATGACAATCAAATGATGAATACAAAATTCAAGGACAAACTACAATGCTGAAAATAACGTAAGCATAAAGAAGAGGAGCAATTCATCATTTCCTGTAATGATGAATCACTTTCATTGGTGTCTTTAGTCGTCGCGTCTCCAAGCTGCCTGCAGCCTCATTTTCCTTGCTCCATGAACCTGCAAAATTATAAAGGAATAGCATTAAATTTATACTCTAAGCAATGATGAATTACATTTTTCCTTACACCTATGCTACCAACAAGAATGTAATTGGCATTAAATCAAGCATTCACCAAATGAAAGACTGACAATCAAGAAAAACATAATTCAATGGAAGTTTTTAGCTTCTTTTATTTCACTAACATGTTTGTTTCAATGTGCAGGAACAGGTTCATCATGTTCGAGATCATTTCATTAGATATGTGGAGTAAAACGGGCTCCCACAAGGGTAGAGCCTGACATATCATAAGGACACCTCTCATTCACATCATATATGAGAGTTATTTAATCAAAGAAAGAAACAGTCATCATCTAGGACTGTCATAAAGTAGTCTAATTCAGCTGGTGAAGACAATTTAAGCAATTATATTTTGCTCATCAAGACAAATAGCAATTAAATTGTTTCTTTCAATATCAGAGCAGCATAGTCCATTCAGACATTCAAGAGACAAAACAAAATAATCCATAACAACATCATTATGCCAAGCAAGTTCACATCTACTCTTATTTCAAGAGGAGTTAACAAGGACTTGAAGTTTAAAAAATATATGCTACAGGACTATCATGTTGACAGTAAAAGCATGGTGCAGTCAATCAAAGAAGAGACAGTCCTATGAATGGTTATCATGGAGTAATGTTAATGCTGCTACTTCCTTTTAAAATTACTACAACCTTGCATATGTTTGAAGTTTTTATGGATTGTGGTAATCATTCAACAATTTCATTCAAAAATTAGAAAGGATTTGATAATATTTTTGTTAGGATGAAGCTTGAAGACTGTCATGCCAATAAAGGTATTTGGGAGAGATTTCCAAGAGTACAATTAAGTGAAGGCAAAGTCTTTATTTTGAACAAGCACAGATTTGTAACAGTACAGTCATAGAGAATGAGCAACAACTATCATTAAATGAACAACACATTGCTATGCATTAGAAGATACTTTAAAGATGTCACAGGATAGTATACAAAAGTTTTCATCTTCTTCCAAGGGTCATATGTTGAAGCACAGTAACAAGCAAAGGCATAATACAGTCCTTGTTTCAACATTACATTATGTAAACCAAAACAATCAGAAGTTCAAATCAGTTTCACTACAAATATATGATGGTTGCAGCCATGTTAAGCCAAACATTGTAAGCGGCCTTGCAAACATGAAGAGGACTGTGATCAAGACATTTAAGTGTCATTATTCTACGAGGATAATGCCTTTAAAGGGAGGTGCATAGCATGATAGGGTCATACGAGATGACTCAAATTTGTAGAAGGGAAAATCTTGGCACCATCAGTATTCAAGAACCTATTTTGTCTTGTGTTTTTCAAGTTCTATATGACAGCTATATAAAGAAATGATTAGTTAAATGTATATGGTCACAAAAGCAGATTTTGCATGAATATAGTCAAAACCAAAAGACAATCAAGGGTTGTCATATGAAGAAAGATAGTATTAAGTATCAAAGCACAACGTTTGCCTTCAAAGGACAATATAAATTACCTTGGCAATAAGTCAATGGAAGACATGTAAAAGACAGTGAGCTATGACCTTAGATTGTAAGGACAGTGAAATGCGTCCTCAACAAGTCTAAAAGGGCAGTCAACAGTTTTGAATGCCATCAAAATGAGGGGAAATTCATAGTTATAAAAAAGTAAAGGATA
>VDFB02279764.1:0-13731 GCA_007258455.2 Sequoia sempervirens | reverse complement strand
CAACAAAATAGTTGCCTTTCTTTAACAGCTTGCAATGCCTTCCATGATCATTAGCAGCTACATGTAGATGAAGTTGAGGCATTGCTTCATGAAAGAAATGAACAAGTTCAACTACCTCTGAAAATATATCAGATATACTGTTGCTCCAAAATGAATCATCAAATCAAGACTGCTCTAGTGCATCTACAAATACATCTTTAGCTGCATCCTCAAGTTTATCTTCACGCGTAGGTGCAAGTGGAACCTCTGTCTTCCCATTGGCCTCCAACCAAGCAAGATGTCTTATGGGACATTCCCTTGATCTGTCAAAGATTGAATGCTTCTTACCAATTGTTACTTGAACAACTGATTCATCAACCATGGCAACCTCATGCTGATCGGAATGATCTTCTTCATGTGATTTAGATGAAGATATGACTACATTGCATACCTCAATAAGATGTTCACCATCTTCAAACTTGGGAAAATCTAAATTATTTATAAGAAGATCCTCCTCATGCCTTTGGGAAATTCTTTTATGCAACACGTGTTCAAGTTCATGACCTCAAAACACAGATGCATTCTTTTCAACTTGACTGAGACCTTCATGCATGTCCATATATTCAAATCTCAAGACAAGATTGTCTTCATTCACTTGAACTTCAGAAAAATGACTTTCATCCTTCTGCTTTTCATCAATAGCTTTCTGAGACTGCATAAACCAGAAATGGGAGTCACCATCTATGTCTACTTCCTTTTCCTGGAAGAAAATAGCGAGATCACTTGGATTGGAGTCAGGATGCTTCACTACTGCTTTTACTAATGGTTCCTCAAGATCAAGCCTCTTCAGAGGTGAAGATAACTTGTGTTGATTCCCAACAACAAAATTATGAGCTAGTTGCTTTTTGAGGACAAGTAGCTCATTCACCAACCTTTGCACCATAGGATCCGTCCTTGTGATGGAAGAAAATAACTCCAAAGAATGGATTTCTTCATATTCATTTGATTCAATTTTTATTTGCCTAGCAAGAATGAGATCATCTTCAATTTCTATTGTCAAGGTCTGTACAATTGCAAGAGTAGTTGGGGCTGCTCTTCTCAATAGGAAACCAACCTCTGGCACTTGAGCATTTACAAAGAAACATTTCAAATTCTCAACTATAGGTTGAGCAACAGTTGGAATTCTCCGTGTCAACTTGTTGAAATGAGTAATGAACTCGCGCATGGGCATGTGAGATTCCTTCTTCAACTGGGTGAGCTGAGCCAACAAAGCATGAGCATCTTCAGAAGGCTTGAACCTTCAAACTTGGCTATGAGAGTTGCCCAGTTTGTGATGGTACTTGGCGCTAGATGATAAAACCAATTTGCATCAGCGCCTTGGAGAGTCTCCATAAATAGCCTTATAGATACATCTTTGTATTCAACACCATGAACTCCACAAGCGATGTATAAAGCACCAATGTGCTCATCAGGATGTTGTCCATCACCAAAAAACTTGGGAAAGTTCTTCTGTGAGCCTTTAGGAAGAGCATGTAGGGGTAGAACTAGGCTCAATGGACCAAAATCATTTCCCCAAGGACCTTGAGCAGCCATTTACATTTCCTTGGTGAAAGCTTGAAAAACTTACAAAAAAATAACTTACAATGAAAAAGGACACAAGTATCCTTCAAAAGAAAGCGTGAGGCTTTCGAATGCGTATTGTGTCCCCAGCGGAGTCGCCAAAAAACTGTTGGATAAAAATTATGTAATCAACTTTTTCAATAGATTACACAACTAGGACTTCAGCCATAGCTATGTGAGATTCAATCTCTCCTCTCAGCAAGGGGAGGCGCCCTTATTACAATTAGAAACCAACTAGAGTATTTACAAAATATTTACAGTATTTAGGAAGTGAGGGGTGCGTGTCGCATTCATCATTCTCTCTTTTTTTAGAGAAGATGTGTATAATGCTTCACAGCTGAAAACGTTCTTAATTCAAAGTACTAGAAACTTACCAAAAGAAGTACAACCGATTCCCTATCTTGGCAAAGCACAACTTAGAGGTATCAGATAAGATTCTAACAAAAGAAAAATGGAAACAAGTAAGGCTCACGAAGGCGCAAAGTCAATTCATAGCCTTTTCAACTGCAGATCTGTGAGAGCAATATAGTTTGTCGCATTATAAGCACAAAGTCTTCTTAGATGCAGCAATTCATTTGAACAACATGAGAGATTACAAGCCCAAAGTCTTGTAGATTTTTCAACCAAAACATTAATACATAAACACAAATTCAAGTTAGAAATGTGACACAAAGTCCACAAGAATCACTTGAAGTCCTTCAGATTTCATAAACTAATCACCACCAATCTCAATCAAATTCAAGAGACAATTGATCCAATGCAAAGTCTGGTATGCAATTTCTTCCTTTATTGATCAAATTTAGATTCACAAAACATGAACACAAAGTTTCACAATTTGTTGCAAATCGAGCAACACTTTGTTGCAAAAACTAAAGGATCCTATTACAATAGAAATCCCTCATATTTATAAAAGAGAGGGAAGAGTAAATCTAGGAAAGTTAGGTGAGCTAATTTAGGAAAATCTCACCTAACTTTGACTAAAGTCAAAATGTAATTTGTTTTCATGAAACTACATCTCGAATATTAGTGTAATTACATTTTGCAAAATGACATTTAAGATGTCAAAAACTATTTACAAGATGCACAAGGATGACTGAAGTCTAACTGATCGAGATCAAGAATCTTCATTTGTCTTTGTTTAGGCACTAAAATCTTCATATTTCTTCCCACCATGTATGAATGTAATATCCGAAGAACCAAGATCAAAGGATATTAGCTTCGTAGATCACTTGGATCTAGATCTCGAGAGAAAACCTAAGAATGCAGGAATCAATAGTAAGTAGTAGAAAAGTAGCATTGGAATGAAGTGAGAAACTATACGGGAAAGCAAGCGAAATGAGCAACTAGGGCATGGAAAACGATGAGGGAGCAAAGAAACAGTGTTTCGAATGGGAAATAGAGTAAAATAGTTATATCTGCTAAAATCAAAATGGGCAGAAGAATTCAAAGACTCCATTGCACAAAATGACTAAGTCCGAAAAGTGTAGGTTATAATCCGGCACCATTGCACAAAAATGACAGCCCAGAAAAGTAACTAAGGCAACAATACATTAAAAATTGGCTAAGTCTAGAAAAGTGCAAGAAAGAAATTCAAAGACCATTGCAATAAAATGATCAAGTCCTGAAATTGTACAGCCTAAAATACTTCTGCCATATAAAAATTGCTGTCCGGAAGAAAAGTGCAAGCATAATTCAACACCATTGCACAAAAAAATGACTAAGTCCGAAAAGGCAAAGGCGTTCAAAAATAATGCTATAGTCAAAAATTACAACTGAAGAAAGTATGTTAAATTCAAATACACAGACCAAAAAATCACTTATGAAGCTGTGGGCACCATTTTGGCTCCCCTTTGCTCTTTTAAACACTATAGTCAGATTTTCCAAAGAAGCAGAGAGTTACTGCCGCATTAAATTCACTCCTTTTTCACAATTTTACTAAGTATCAACAGCGAGAGCTCACAAAGGTACTCGTTTTGAAGGTCTTCGCGAGGTGAACATAGGGGGGTGCTCAAATTGACTATTTGAGGCTTTGGAATGAATTTTGAGGTGGCTCAAAAATCACCTCGTTTTGTGTGCTTGAACCGCACGAACCTAGGAAACAAACAAGTTTCATAGGGGGGTTATCATTTGGAACGAGCTTTGCTAGATTCCATGATAACAAGTGTTCAATTTGAGGAAGGATATTCGAGTTCCACTCTTTACACAGTTTCTTATCCTTCTACATTGGCATTAAATCAATTAGGCTTGATGACAATACTTTGAGAATTCAAATCCACCTAGGTAGATATCTAATAATGGGAACTCTTCTTCCTCCATTTTAGATGCTAAGAGTGAGGATGAGGATTTGACTCTTTCCTCTCATATTCATCATTCAAATTTTAACAACTCTCCTAATTATTTGACATTAGGTCTTATTACGGCTCAACAAAAACTACATGTATTAGGTGACTGGGTTGGGGATCCATCAAACACTAGGCAATGCTTTGTATATAGATTTCCACATGTTTATATTGCTTCTATCTCTAATCCAAAAACTTTTCAAGATGCATATGGTATTCTTGAGTAGGATACACCCATCTAGGAGTATAGTTCCATTTTAGGAACCACATTGAGATATCATCCCCCTTCCTAAGGGAAAGAAACTTGTTTGATGCAAGTGGGTGTATTAGGAAAAAATTATAGAAAATGGGTTTCTAGACAAGTTCAAGGCACAATTAGTAGCAAAGGGGTTTTCCCATACTTCTAGCATTGATTACTTTGAGAACTTTGTACCTGTTGTAAATATGAACTCTATCTAACTTATACTTTCTATCAATATAACATATCACTAGGAGGTTCACTTTATAGACGTGAAGAGTGCATTTCTTCATGAAGACCTTGAGGAGGAGATATACATGGAGCAACCAGATGGTTTTCTATAGTCTAGTTTTATTTAGTTTGTAAACTTAGGAAATATATCTATGCCTAAAACAAACCCCTCAAGCTTTTCATTCTAAGATGGAATCCTTCCTTTTCATAATTGGGTTTTCTCATTTCCATTTGGATCTATATGCCTACATTAAAAAACAAGATGATTCCCTCCACATTTAAGTTCTATATGTTAATTGTGTATTAATCACAAGGAGTTCATTCATTGATATAGTGAAAATGACCCTTCATGATAGGTTTTTGATGATTGAATTGGATTTGTTGCATATTATTAAATCTTAATATTGAGATATCTTAACCTAATTTTTGGAATTACCATTGCATAGTACAAGTATGATCTTGATTCCCTTTCACATTTTGGCATGGATGTCTACAAGCCTACTCTGACTTCCTTTCTTTGTGGAGTTAAATTTGAGGTTTGATGCTCTTCTAATTTAGCTTATGTTACCTTGTATCAACAACTTGTTGAGAGCCTCTTTTATCTTTGATATGAGGCTTGATGTTTTATATCTTATGGACATGATCACTCAATTTATATAGGATCCCTATGAGCTACATTGAAGGTATCCAAGTCAATTCTACATTATATTCAAGACACTCACAATTTCAAGATTCACTATGTAAGAGGAATTAATATTGACTTCGTAGGGTGTATAGATTTAGATTGGGAAGGAAATTCTTAGGATCACAATCTCACTTTAGGTTACATATTCTCACTTGGTTTAGGTCCTATTTATTAGTCAAACAATAAGTAGCATGTTGTTGATCTCTCTTCCATTGAGACCATTTGGCTTCAAAAAAATCTCATTGACTTTGGTATCTAGTTCAAAAGTTAATTTTCATATTTTTTGACTAGAGTGTCATACAAATTTTATAAAACTTGGTCCACCATCAACAAACCAAACACATAGAGGTTCACATGCACTATATTTGGGATTTTATTCATGGATAGGTCAATGATTTCAAATACTACTTGTCTTCTAATATGATTGTTAACATCTTGACTAATCCCTTCATAAAAATAAAGCTCATTTATGAGCTTTGTTGGGGGTGTGGAAGGCTACTTCTTTGTGGAGTTACTTAGTCCTTCCTTTCTATCTTTAATTTGGGGGGTCTTTCCTCTCTATATTAGTTTTAGGAGGGGGTAGGCTTTTATCTCTCTTCTTGGGGGAGTACTTCTCTTAGGGAGATCTATGTGTACATAGGTACCTCGTCATGATTCATTTGTTAGAACCCATCTTTTCACCCAACTAAGTAGTGCTTAAATGGGGTGTTAGAGTAGGTGTTATATTTTCCTTAGTTGGATGTTATGAATTTTACCAAAAAATAGTTTAGATTGCTTACCTGTGATTTGGTAATAATAAGGGTAGATAACATCCTTCATGACTATAATTCCTTGCTATTTTTGGAGTTGGAACTACTTCTCGAGCATTGGTTGATTTTTCCTTCCCTCTTTCCTCTTATGTATCTAATCCTCTAGCTTGTTATGCATTCATGTTTATGTGAGTTCTTGTAATGCTATTTTGCTTCTTGGGTATTTGCATATCTCTTGTGAGAACTAACTCTTTTCTACATTTTTTATTATATATCATTTTCTAGACTAGTTTTCTTTATTCTATTTCTTGCACTAGTTTTTTGGTAGCTTCAATTTATTTTTTAATCTAACAATATATATTTTTGGAATATATATACACACTCATTATATATCAAACTATAAGTACTACATATGCATTGTTGTGCGCTGCACCACACGCCCCATTCTGGAGTAGGGACCTCTTCGGTGTCTTTAATTTTTGGTTTTATTGAACTCATCATTTTAGGGTCTTGAGATGTTGGTCTTGCTACTTGACCTTGCCTCGAGGTTTGAATTGATTGAAATTGAGTTTCTAAGCCAAATCCAGTTTTCACCCGTCTCGAATTCTCCAGCCTCCGGATTTTCCCGCCCCGCTCTCTTTGTCCGCTCCTCGCCGATTTTCCGAACTGGCTTCTTCCCCTCAATTTCGATTTTTCGGCCCCAGCGGATTTCTCTGACTCCTCGCCAAAACTCGACTCATTAATTATTTCCGCTGCATTTCGCAAAATTTGATTTCCGCATCTTGATTTTCCATAATTTCGCTTTGCCTCTGCTTCAGATTTTTGTCAGAAGTGTCTTGTCGCTCATTAATGACTAGGTACCTCTGCTCAAATGGGTATATGGGCAGATTTAGGGCATTTTAAGCATCATTCTGATTTCATTGCTCACTTGTTTATGCTCTGGCGATTATAAATTCTCACTTGTGCTTAGGAGGTTGATTTGGATTGCTTGTGTGAATTGATTGGAGCGCTGCTGGTTAAAGTTTTCATTGCTAAGGACGCGTTTGGTTTCTTCCTCGAGCTCTAATTTCATCCGCATTGATCCATGGTAGGTCATCATTGGCCCTCCTTTTATTTTTCCTGGTGATTGAGTGTTTCTGCATTGGGTGATGATAATTTTGGGTCGGCCCTTGCCTGATTTTGATTCCGTATTTATAGAGTTGGGGTTGGATTCATTTCTTCAAGAATTTCTATTTCCGTGCCCTAGGAGCTTGCATTTATCCATTAGATAACGGGTGCATCCTTTAGACGGGGTTTTGGGTTAGATTATTCACCCTCTTAGTGCGAAATCTGCCATATTGTACAAGGTTAGGGTTTTCCTCGGTGTTCGGCCCAGAACGGAGAATTCGTTGTGATTGAGAGATCTTGTCCTAGTATCACGCTGACCCCCCCGTCCTGTGAAGATCCGGGTGCTTTAGGTAAATCCTTAGCTGATATTTTAAACCTTAAAGTTTCCCCTGGTTTTAATGGCAGAGGCCTGGTTATTCAAATTAGGGCATCGTTGTTTTGGCATTGGGATTCGTCCTTTGAGAGCTTTTGAGAAGTTGAAATCCTTTGTGTCCTGAGTCTTGTTGATTACTGTCAGTTTTGAGACCATTAGAACTCAGGAAGAGGAGATCCCGTGATCATCTGGCTTTTGGTTCACGTTTTGTCGTTTATCGGGTTTCCGAGGTCCTCGCGGAATTCTGCCGCTTTCTGATTTTCCCGATTTGGGCTTATTCCGCGGGCTGGGGTAATTACCGGAACATTTCAAGCTATCCGCGAAAATCTGTTCCATCTGGATTTTTCTAGATCATACTGCCTGGCTTTGTCCTTTTTGATGTTTCGATGATAGGACTAATGGAATGATTGTTAAATGCTTATTTCTTATTGCCAGTGAGTGAATTCCATGATTATCTTTTGATCTTTCATCTATACTAACGATCCATTTGACTAATGATGCTTTGGCGGCAGGAATCCGTCTGGGTCAGATTTCTCCGAAATTCTGCCCCGACTGGATTTTCGCGGACTGCGATATTTTCCCGGACTGCTTTGTTTTTCCGGATCTTCAAAGGATTGGCAGTTGTGATGAATTTTAATGGTTTTATATGATCTTATGCTAACCTTTGGTCAGATTATGCCTAATGATTGAGTACTAATGATGTCTTTTGTGGGTGCAGGCCGAACCAAGCAAGGCTACTAACAGAAAATCTAAGGGTGGCTCGGAGGGGTCATCCATCTCTGAGGCAGAACGGTTACGATTAGATATGAAGAGTCAGCTTCCCGAGAGCAAGGTATCTTCTGTGTGGGCCGAAGTATCTGATACCAATGTGGGAGCCTGGAGGTATGAAGAATTTAAGCAAAGGACAGCGGAGAAGGACCTGTCAGCCCTGAGGCAAGGAATGATGAAATCCGGACTAGTACATGTGGCAGGCTTCCCTTCGGCAATTCAATGCTATGAGTTGATTCTTGAGTGTGCCAGGCAGTATGATTTTGATACACAAAGGGTGGTTAGTACCGAGGGAAGAGTTCTGGCGAATTTCAGCCCTGTTTCCATTGCACAAGCTTTCAGCATGCCTGATCTACCTTCAGTGTGTGCTCTGAGTATAGACACTGCCAGAACATATTATGAGAATGAACCCATCAAGGCTCAACAAATGATCAACTCATGGTTAGAGAAGCCAAAGTCCCACCATTCTAAGTTGCCCAAGCAGTTGCACAGGGTTAAGTTCAGGTCAGATGTATATGATGCTATCACCCTTTTGAGCAGGGTGGCAGGATTGAAAAGTGCAGGAGTGTTGGAGAGTTGGATGGTCCATGTGATCACCAAAATTGGACAAGGGACCAATTATCACTGGGCAGGGCTTATCAGTGCAGAAATTGACAAGCAATTAAGGAGTGTCCTAGAGACCAAGAAATTTACTATGTCTTCTTATATCATGTATGTGTTAGCCATATCCTACCCATACAAGGGTCTGAACCCACAAGGGATGCTTGGACAGAATATTATCTACGAGGTCTATCCAGAATTGCATCTTGGGCATAAAGATTACAGAAGGGCTAACGATGCATTCACAATGCATATCACCCGGATGCTACAGAATGCTGAACACATGAGGCTGTCGGATGGGGCCAAAGGGCTAATAAAGAACTATGGAGCTTGGTTCATCCAATTCCCCACCTTCACCTACCTCAGAATTGATGGATGCCTGGTCACTCCATACAGGTTGCCTCGGTATCCCACTGATCACCTTGTTTTGTTGGAGGTTGTGAGGCAAATTTGTGAATTTGATGCTGTGGTAAAGAGAGAGAAGCACAAGACAGGCTTTGGTGGAGACTTCCCTCTTGGAATTGGTGTGGCAGAAATGTGCCCTTCTATCCAATCATCCCACACTGCAGGGGAGGAATTGGCAGCGTATGGTTTCTCTTTCCATTCCAAAAGGATGAACTTTGACATAACAAGAGAAGCGCAGAAGAAAGCTACTAGGGAGTACAGGCATAAGGATGACCTGGAAGATTATTGGGTCAATATCAAAGACGACCTTGAGGCCAAAAAAAAGAGATATTCCAGGCTCCCTGTGGAGGCAGTTAGACAATACAATGTCAAGCTGATCCCGGATCAGTTGGAGGATGATGGAAATCTGGTACAGGACCACGCCTATGAAGCAGTGAAGGATTGGCCGGTTGGGGATATCAATTGGAATGAGGACGAGGTTACAGAATTGGAAGATCTGATGGCCCCGGTATGAAATACACTTATTCTTGGTTAAAGCACAAAGTTTGGGAGCTAGAGAATGAGAAGGTAACCTGCACCTTCAATTTGATGGGCAATCTCAATCCCATGTCCACCTCAGAAGAATCCGGGGAAGATGACCCCAAAGGGAAAACTGCCAAAAGCTCCCCTTTCAAGATCAAGATCAGAGGCCCCAGAGAAGGTGAACCCGAAGCAAAGAGGAAGCCGAAAGGGAAGAGAAGATGGAAGACTTTGGCGCTTAGTAAGTCCTCTGATGAGGAAGAGTTGGGAAAAGCAGAAGAGGAGGATGTTCCTCCACCGCCGAAGAAGACAAGAACGACCAGGGCTTCAAAGAAGAAGAGTCAAGATACATCAAAAGATGAGCCTCCAATTGTTGATGTGGAAAGCTCAGGAGGGGAGAAAGCTAAAGTCTACACAAGGAGATCCAGGACTCCCTCTCCAAAGGACGCTGTGTCGAAGGCAGATCCTCCGCCAAAATCACCAACCGCAAAACCATCTAAGGTTGTTTCTCCTCCATCGAGTGCACATGAAGAGGAAATTCTGGAGGAACATGAAACTAGCGGAGGGGCGGAGCCCTTTGAGGAAGGGACACTCTTTGGTGAGGCAGCAGAGCTCGAGGTAGAGGAGATTGAGAAGCATCCTTCCCCTTTGGTGATGTATGAGGATTCTCCAGAGAATGGCAGGGGTGACGGATTCCCTGAGCAGAAGGAAGATACTCCTGTTAAAACCCCATCACCAGTGCAACCGGAGGCGGAGCTTGATGAAGGTGATCAAGGTGAACGGATTCCTAGGAAGGAGGATGATAAAGTAGCTGTAGAGGAAGAGGAGAAAGTGACAGAACAATCGGAAGGAATCAGAACTGAAGAAATTTGGGTGGACCCTGCAGCCCCAGACTGGTTAGAAAAAGAACTTGCAAGGAAAAAATAAGTGATTGTTGAGGATACTCCCTTGGACTAGGATGAAATGTTGTCAAAGATCGGTAAAGGAAAGAAAAAGAAGACAGCTAGGGTAATCTCAAGGGTGCAAAAAGATGAAACAAATAGCAAGGTTATCCATATTGCCACCCCTGCTACAGACAAAACAAGAGAGGAAGTCACCGGTCAAGACTACCATGTTCAGACTATCAACCTCGGGCCGGCCTCCATGGAGCAAGATATAGAGGAGTATGAAGGGTCCAGTGCTGTAATCATTGGCAGATTGAGGAAAGAGACCCGAACCAAGCATGAACTAAAGAAAGAAAATGAGAGACTAAGAAAATGCTTGGAGGAGGTGATGAAACCCTTGCAGTCCCTCCATCCTTCTTCATCTGCCGCTCCTGGATTTCTGCCCAAGGAAACCATCTCCGGAATTGAGAAATTGAAGGCCTCAACTCAAGCTGCCATAGATTGGCTGATGAGTGTGCAAACGAAAGGAGATGATACCATCAGGGACATTCTTTCAGTTGGAAAGGATGCAGTCAGGGCTAGAGAATTATTAGAGCATGTACTGTCCCAGGATAAAGGGGACATGGATCTCTTGCTGCAGAAATCAAGGGTTATCTTGGGGCATGGCAAAGAACAACTGGCTAAGGATGGCATCCTTCCTTCTTCCAGATTGGATGAACCTTGGGAATGGTTCGAAGCTCTGCAGATTAGGCAGAAGGTCATAAGGAAGATCCAGAAGCGGATGAAATCAATTGATGGGGATCTCACTGTAGTATATGATGGATGCATTGCCTTCTTTGAGGTAATGACCGGTAGGAAGAAGATAGCTCCCAAATATCTGAGCTTGGAGCAACTGAAGGAGTGGTGGCATGAAGTTTATGCCCCGGATTCTGAAGGAGTTATAACGGGCCACCAGTTGGATGATGCAGCCACCTACTTGGCGGTAATGGATAGATATCTGTCCAGCAAGGAAGGTTGGAGTAAAACTGTTGAACAGTCCAAGGAAGAAATTGACTCTATTAAATGTCGGCTCAAGGTTTTTCCTTTGCCACTTGTCACCGAGTTGGATGGAATATTTTTGAGTGTCCAAGGGTCATCGGTTCAGAAAAAGGGTAAGGGAAGTGGCAATTAATGCTCATTTCAAGATTTGTGCTTCCCTATTATCATAGGGCATGCATTGGACCGGACTTCATTGGGGACTGTGTCAAGGCCGACCTTGATGGTGGAGGGCATTTAATGTGTGCCTTTGTTTGATTTCCTTCCTTAGCCGACCTGTTTTGGCAGTTTTTATTATTTTGTAAAAATGTTTGGCTGGGCCGACATATCTTGGGATTTGCTATAAATAGGCATTCTTGCTTCATTGTAAAGGGTTAGACATTAGCTAGAAGACATTAGAAATTAAAGAGCAAGAACCAGATTATTTTGTAATAGGAGTAGTGTTTGATTTCTTGAATCAAATATTGTAACAGAACAGTGGAATTATTTGCGACATTTTTATTGATTAATACAATTGAAACATTTTGTGGTTTTCTGGTGAAATCTCTTGCTGGCTTCATCTTGCATGGTTCCCCTTTGTTCTATCTTTCAAATTGCTTGAAGGCTTATGGTTTAGTATTCAGAAATAAATCAGTTTCAGTTGGATGCATAATGTTTATGATTTCATATTTGGAATGTTTGTAGCTATCTCTGGTCTATACTCCCAACAACTATCTAATTGTAGTTGTCTGGAAAAGTCAACCTGGACCGTATATTCAATGTGCTTAAGTCTGATTGTAGATGAATGTCTATGATTTGAAGATCTGTATTCCTCAGAAGATTGCACCGTTCTTGTAAGATTGCATTTTGGGTTGATCAAGAACTGGTTATTTGAGATAGGTCCATTCCAAATATCTGTTATCTACATTATTCATTCTAGGAGTAGTTTAGATTCTACCATATCCTTGCACCCTTGTCTTTTTCTATTTCTTTATCATTTGGTTAAATTTAGGATCAAAGATCATTATATTGTAAGATCATTAAGGTTGAAGAATCTGATTTGCTTGTATTAGGTCGTTGTGATTACAGGCATTTCACATTTTATCGAGTTGTTTATGCATTATGACCTAACACCCAGAGACCTTGGGGTGATTTTTGATGATTTATTATTGAAAATAACCTTTCAAAAGAGATAGAATAATGTATTTTACAATGCATGAGTTGTTGTTATGGAAACACACCATCCAACAGAGGCCGAATAGGCAGATCTTTGATGACAAGGAAATGGGTATTGATTCCTTTACAAATAAGGTAGAGGTAGCAATTGTGGAGGTGGTGAACAATAGAATCAGCACACGGTCAACCCAGACTGCCAAATTCTTAGAATGGGATGGGCAGATGAGATTTAGATGGCATGGGATATGAATCCCTCCTCACATTGGGAAAGGAGAAAAAGCTTCCCTCAGTGAACATAGGAATGCAAAATGGCAACTTCCCTCGAATGGCTAGTTCAAGTTGAACTTTGATGGTGCCTCAAGGGGAAATCATGGGCCCTCTGGTGTCGGGTGTGCTATCAGGATGTGGAATGGTGACTTTGTTGGCAGACTGGCCATCCCTCTGGATGAAGTCACTAACAACGTTGCAGAATTCAATGCTCTAATCCATGGACTTCTACTATGCAGGGATCTTGAGTTAGGGAAAGTAGAGATTGAGGGTGACTCTGCCTTAGTAATTAATGCCATAAGAATGGGATCAATCCCCAATTGGAAATTGAAGGCAATGTTGGAGAGGGCATTGGATCTACTGAAAAGCTTTGAGGCTTTTACAATTAACCACATCTTCAGAGAAGCAAATAGTGAAGCAGATGAGCTGGAAAATTGGGCTACGGATGGGATCGTATTTGGTTCCATTGGATCAGGATAGCATTAGGGGAGTCATGGGACCTTTGGGTGACCTTCATTTCACAGTTGAAGTCACACTATTTTTGGATATATGGGTGACTGGCCTTACCAGTGGGAGATACTGTGAGCTCGATTGGAGAATAAAGAGTGCTATTGTAAATTCTCTCATTACGAATAAACAAGACAGCTATTGTACATGCTCTCATTGCGGGTTAAAGTGTGTCTTAGGTAGATTTAGAATTCAGGGGAATTTTGTTTCAGTTTCAAGGTTCGGGTATGCTCTTAACACATCTTTGTGAGCTGTTGGAGATCAACACTA
>VDFB02279763.1:0-22428 GCA_007258455.2 Sequoia sempervirens | reverse complement strand
AAACCATAATTTGCATTATAACTCTTAGAGATCTAAAACCACTCTCAAACATCTTGAAACTATATACATGAAATATAACTTAAAGTATAAGAAAGTAAATGTCCATATGTAAATGCCAACTTATACTTAAATGTTTATTTCATGTGTATAGTGCCCTTGAAAGATAACAAGAAGAAAGAGACAAAAAAAAGAGAAGGAAAAAATTTCAATGTAGACCAAAACGCGAGTGCATTATACGCACTCGTGTTTTGGAGATGTTTTTTTAATTTCAAAAAATGCACATTTTTTTAACTCAAAATGCCCATGTTTTTTTAAATTTAAACCAAAATGCGAGCGTGCTATGGCTTGGTAATGACCGATCCTAGGATTAGTCATTACCAAGCCATAACATGAGCACATTTTACTATAACATGCTTGCATTTTTGCTATTTTGGGATGAAAAAGTAAATTGACCACAAATTGGCTACCCATCTTCATGCACCTACCCCCAATACGATTCAATGCAATCCTAATGAATCCCTCTGGGACCAATAAGCGTATATGTCTTCAAATTTTGGCACAAAGCTTGAATTTATGTCATGTAGCTCAATTGAATCTTCCTTAAGGAATTTTACAATTACAACAATATTTGACCAACAACTGGTTTTTAGAAATCACATCACATTGATATATAATCATTCATAATGGATGTTTAGTATCAATTGTAAGCTCTAGAATAAAAATGAGGTTTTTTATAAAAGCTTTTTTGTTTGACATTTTGATATAACAAAATGTTGATGAAAAGAATAAAATGAAGGTCTATGACATAAATAGTCTTCTACAGTAAGAGAACGATCACTAGAACATTGAAACACACAAAATAAAATGAATTTAAAATAAAATATTTTTAATGGTGCAAGATTTTTCTTACACCTTGGATGCTTGAATCTTCATCATCATCTGCCATTACGATGCATGTAGAGTATTCCAACCCCACAAACTAGACTAATCAAATCTTCCAACACTCAATCACCATCTTTTAGAGATTTCTTTTATGTTTTTTTTTTATTTCATGTTATAAATATGTTTTTACAAAAATAAAAGTCTTGTGGAAAGGTTGTGCTAAAGAGTCATAAAATTTAATGTCTAAACTAAAATACAACAAGAAATGAATGAAAGTAGAATTTGACACTAAATATGTGGTCACCATGGTTTTAATGAGTTAATTCTTCTAATGAGATTAAGAATGGTTGAAATCCTACCTATCATCAAAGATAAAAAAGAAATGTGACTTTTGTGAAGTTAACATTGTTGTGATGCCCCCTCAATTTGCCTTTGTTTGGATAACTTTTTATATTGCATCTAGACTTTATGATGTTGTTTGTTAGACTTTATGTTATTGTTTGATGGACACTATAACTTTGTTGGATGTTACTTTGACATTTTGGTACTATGATGCTTAGTTTAATGATATTGATGGCATTGTAATATCTAGTGTTTCTTAGTTATATCATGGTTAACATATTAGTTAATTGTTTTTATGAGCTATTAGGGACATGATGTTATGTAATTGTAGATGTATGTGTTATCATGTTTTGATATTAGTTGTTATGTGTTGGTGATGGGGAACAGTGTCGCATCACTTGCTTGCGAGCGCCTTGCAACTCTGTGATTTCCCCATCACGGGTGACTGGTTATTTCTTTATGCATATGTTAGACCCTTCATTTTGCTGCAAGTTGTAGGTACAGGGCACTAAATCCACCTGATTATCAGGTTTAAGCATACCATATCCCAATGGAGTTGTTGTATCAGAGGTAACACTGGGTCCCCCACTTTGAGCCATTGTCCTTGTCAAGGATGAATCCCCGATGTTCCATCTCGTCTGTGAGGTTTGTTGGTATTGTTTCGCCTTCGTGTGATTGTTTACCTTCATTTTGTATTTGGTCGGTATTGTTTGATTGTTTCATCTCTGGGGCATGCTTGGGACTTTTGTTTTGTTGAATATTTCACTAAATGTTAATTGTCAAGTTGAAGGCTTGATTAGAGAAAACAAAAGACATATTAAGTTAAAGAATTAAATTAAACTAATATGGTATTTAATTTTAATAAATTACTTGATTTATTGTACAAAATGGGATATTTAAATAATACATATATACATACATACATACATATATATATAAGTGTATATAAAAATAAAAATATATCAACATGTTTGTGTAAACAAACTTTATATGAAATTCAAAATAATAAATTAATAATTAATGGCATATAGTGTGTAAAGTGAATGAAGGGGTTAAAAAGTTAAGAGAAAGGTAAAATTAAACAAAAAATTGAAAAGGGAGGAATTGAAATTTAGTGGAGGAATAAAAATGTAGTTACATAAATTAAATAAAAGAAAAGTGGAGTTAACTCCATAGGGGAAATTGGCTTATTTCTCTTGGAGGAAAAATTAATTCTTTTTTTTGCTTGTCATGAATGTCTGGCGGGGGTTTTCTAGAAGCTTTCTCTATTTTTTTTGGAATTTTCGTGAATTGGGGAAAACTCTAAAGTTGTTATGCAAGGTATTGGAGTTTTATAGTAGCTATGGGAGTTGAAGTTGCTTGAGTTGTAGAGTAGAATCTTGGAAAAGCTAGAGTTGCAGCTTGGAGTATTGAATCTAGAGCAAATATTTTCATCTTAGTTTTGTGAACATCCCAGGTTCCTCCATTATCTCTCCTATTTCATTTAGGTCAGAAAATGAATGTTAGTGTGGTAATATTGTAAATCATTGATTCATTGCTTAACATATTTTGAATTTAAAACAAAACTTTAAAAGAAAGAAAGTTCAGAAATAGCAGAAACAATGTGTTCTTGTGGTTTAGAAAATGTGTTTATAAGTCTTGATTGTCGATCTGTATATGTTTTTATGCCCAAAATGGCTTAACCCAAGTTTATGGTCTATTCTACAAATCATTATGCTACAGTTCAAATTTAGGAAATGTAGATTCCTAAGAAATTTGCGTAGCCAAAAAACCAATATATTTAACCTATTCAATGTTAGGCTACAAACCTTGAAATTCATTGAATCTTGCTTAAAGTACCTAGAATTCAAAGCAAATCATAGGAAATAAATCTTTAGAAAAACAATGATATTGTGACATAGTCAACATTCTTTGCATTATTGTCAACTTAAAACAACTTAATGGTTTTCTTCTAAATGATATTAGACTCTCGCTATTTGGTTTTATTCCTAGCGCACTTATCTATTTACTTAAGAAGCATGTATTTTGAGATACAAAATGTATATTTCTCCCTAATGGTGGTTGCTTGGACTCTTGGTCAATTCATAAACTAGTCTTTGTTTTCTTGTTCTTCTTTTTCTAAAACATCCATTAGTAAAGATACATAAACTTCCCTTAAGATTGATGCCTTTGGATAGCGCCTTGAGTTTCGAAAACAAATGCACTGTAGTATGCGCACTGTATTTGGCATATAGTTTGAGAATGATGAATTGCATTACTCCCGTCCTTTATTTGGTCATGCCTATGAGTGCAAGAAAATTGATCTTTCCACTGCCCTTTCCTTTCGACGTTCTGCTTCTGTTAAAACATCGATGGCACTAAAGATAATCGACCTTGAGTTAATTGAAACTAGATAGGAGTTATGCAATTATGCGTGCCTTTGTGGATTGCAACTTTGGCACCTTGTGCAATAATCTGCACTTGTAATATGTTTTAGAATATAAGGTAATTCTCTTTCTATTCACATGAATTGAGTCATCTTCATTGAAATTTGTGATTATCTTTAATTCGTCAAGTTATCTCAAATTCTTATTGTTATCTGTAGAGTACATAAACTTGGAGCCAACTAGAACTTCCTTGACCAAGTAGCTAAAATAGCTACATACCCATGTTACCTATATCTCAATAATTTTGTTCATGGTAGGATGTATGGCCGTTGTTTATACTAAAGTTTGACTTGTCCATTACTTATAGTTCCTTCAAAATAAATATTCTAAGTTGAAACTTGAAAATGAATGGAGTTAAACTGGAAATTCGATAAATATGTTAACAATGACGCTTGTTGTTATCCACGATTAAGAATGAAGTGGAATTGTTTTCAGTGCGAGTCTTGTAATGCCTTGTCATGCAAACCCCAAAGGAAAACTAAAAACATAACAATTTCTTTTTGAAAACATAAAGAATAAACACTAAGTTTACTAATGCAACTAACATAGCTAATGATTACAAGTCAAACACCTAAGTCCCTTGGGGTACACGAGGTGACATTACGTAATCTATCCCATAAAAAAAGATAAACATCGATGCCAAATAACTTAACTAACTTTTGCATTCATCATGATCATTATATAAGTTCGATTACAAATGGTAAACCAAGGCTAACTCCAATGAGTCCATATATACATATACAAAGATACTCCACATAACATAAAACCAAGGTCAATATCATAAGTCATAAATGATTACAAAGGTGCATTTACATTACATCAATTTCCACTACATTACATGGTTTATATACATGAGTTTACATCATTACTTCCCATACATGTGGAAATGATACATCAATACAAGGAATAACTGAAATACATTGTGAACATCTGGTACAAGCTCCAGGTAGATGATACTATGTAGAACAAATGTTGATGGGGAGTCCAACGGAGTGCGTAGCATGTTCCACCTAACCACCCCCATGCTAGGAGTAAATAAGAAAGGGTCCCCGACCAAGAACATCCATACAAATACGCAAGACTAAACTCCAAGCATGGAAAGCTAAAATGCACATATAGGGAAACATAACATCAAAATACCACTTCCAGAGGTTAGCAACAAAACAACTCAAGGGAAAGCTAGAGGAGAGTGTCATCGCATAGTCCTACATGGGTTATCCTTATTGCCTACCTCTAGGCATTGGCCCCCATCTATGGTTATCCTGACAGCCTCACTAGGCGCCAGCCCCATAGAGTGACTCGTGCGAAACTGTTAACCTCTTGTGGAGATGAGGAAACAATCTTGCCAACCATGGCCTTCTCATCCCACCTTTAGTCTATGAAAGCACTAATAGGTGGATGAGGTATCCGCAATTATCTTTTTAATGCTTAACTAACCACCCCCTAATTAATTAATTAGGTTATCACTTATTACTCAAACTCTAACGTGGGTTAACCTGATAGCCCCTTTGTGCGCCAGTGCCCACGTAGAGCCACTCTCCCTAGAAACCCAAAACATAACAACAAATTCCAAGGGGTTGTACCCACAAGTACTCTAAAACACAAAATAAAACAACAGTGAGGCAAAACCATCTCGCCAAAAGTCACATGAATCAACTCCCATAAAAACGGGTACAACCCAAGTGTAAACTTAAAATCACAACTATAGTCAAAATAGAGACAAGTATTAAATTAAAAGGTCACATAATAAACCACCATTTTCCCATGCCTCTGGAAGTTTTAAACAATAACCTTAACTCCTATAGAAAGGTCAACAAACTTAAGGGTCCCCACAAGTTAATATTCCAACTCAAGGAAACCAACAAAGAACTCAAAGAAAATCAAAGAACTAAATAATTATTCAACATCAAGATTTTGTTTAAGAATGCAAATTTACTATACTTAACAATCACATTTTAAGATAACTCATTGCACAATATCCACCATGGAAATTAAACTATCAATTAACTCAAACTATTTCATTTATTAAAAACACTCAATTGATTTGATAAATTATTATTTTATCTTTCAATTTGTCCAGTAACAACAAGAAATCATTGCAATTAACCTTCATTATGTTTTATAATTTTGGACAAATGTAAATATATATACATATATATTATATATTTAAAACCATAATTTGAAAATCACATTATAAAAATAACCACATAATTCTAACTCATATAAATAAATAAATATATATATACATATATATACATCTGTATATTAGTATAATATATACATAAGTATATATATTTAATATATATTTATATATAATATATATATATATATAATTATAAAATAACAAATCTAAATTTAATTTAATTTAACAAATTTAAATCTTTAAAAAATAAATTTTAAACAAATTTAAAAACAACTTTTAAATCGCACAAACCTGGACGCAGCGGGAGGTGTATTCCTCCCTGTATGGGAGGCCACAGCCATGTTGGCTGCGTACCACCATGGGAGTGGGGAGGTATGGCAGCAACCGACTCCCCCCCTGCCCCCCCATAAATATATTTATTATTTATTTTTATATATAATTTTTTTTATTTTTTATTTTTTAAAATATATTTTTTTTAAAGGAAATCTCTGGTAAAAAAAACACTTCCCAAAAAGCTTGAGATTAACCAGAGGTTTTCAACAAAATAAATTATATTCTCTATAGGGAATTAAAAACCCAGAATAATATATAATGTATATATATATATATATATATATATATAAACATATATAAATTAATTGAAACAATTGCTCTGACGACAATTTTACAAATTTTCTACAGGAAAGTAGATTTACTATTTAATCAGAGAATTTCATTTTTCCTAATATATCAAAGAATCTCAATTTCCTAAATTTTGACAAAGGGTTTTAACTCAATTTCTAAATTCTCAAAATATTTTCTACAGGCAAAATTCTTACAGAGGTTTTCCATTTTCTTAGTTTAACCAGAAGATTCCATTTGCAACCTATAGAGGTTTTCTATTGTTTTATTTTGTAGTTTTCCTACTATTTAACAATAATTTTCTGTGAGGCTCTCTTATTTACTATAAAGTTTTCTATAGAGGCAATAAAATAATCACGACAAAACTTCAGGAGCCGTGAAGAATTTTTTTATTTTTTTTACATAAGAACTTTTAATAAACTTTTCTACACAAAAGCTTCCAACAAATTTTCTACAGAATATAATTTGTACAGACAATCTTTTGAAAACAATAGAAAACAACATAATAACTAAATATAACAGTAAAGCAACCTGATTTTCCTAAAGCTTGAAGGAACGAGGGTTGGAGAAAAACTTCACCTTCAAAGTTCAACTTCTAAAACCTTTCCAGAATCTTCACTTCTAGCAAGTTGCAAAATGTAAGCCCAAATAAATTCCATAAACCCTCAAATTTTAACCAGAAACCCCCAAAACCCAAAAACAATTCTACAACCAATTTTCTTTCCGTGAAGTAACTTCTTGCCATGCACAACATGCCAATATTCTCTCTGAGAATATTTTTAAACAAGAATTTTTTATTCAATTCCCACTCACTCCTATAAATACTCTAATTATAATTTAACTAATTTTATTTATTTTTTAATTATTTTCTTTTGATAATAATAAAGCATTATATGCTATTTAATTAATTTAAAAATTCAAAAATCAATACCACTTACCTTATGCAAATTTAAAATTCTAATTCACATTATAGCATCTATTATTTTTATTTAAACTATACACTCAATCAAGAAAAATTAATTAATTAACTTTAACTACAATTACCTACAAATAATTATATCAACTAAATAACATTAATTAATCACACATAAAATAAAGATTAATTAAATAACAACTATTCACAAATAAATAAATAATCAATAACAACCAATACTGAAACAAAGACAAGGTCAAGACCACGACACCGTAAGACTCTCAGCGAGGTGATGGACTTGGGACGGGGACACTTCGTTATCAACTCTCTTTTCAACATCATACCCGTTGGGTTTATGGGACACACTCAAACCTATCAAACAGGTGGAGTCGATGTCCAGTACCTGCATTATGCATAGAAAAAAATGTCATGTAGAATGTAAATCTCCATTGTAGACACATTGTGAAAGGTACTCACGAGGTAGCAGGGCACTCGCGAGCAAGTGATGCCACTCCATCTTTTCACCAAGACTCACTAGCAAACATATAAGAATCCATAGCATCATAGAATCACAACATCACCACTTATATTATGAAATAAAACCATAACATAACCAAATAGCATAATCCCCACATAATGTATCATCAAGCATCATAAGTAATATCAAGTACCAGCAAACCAACCAAACTATGAATCCACACACAACCAATTTGGTGAACTAATCACCATCACAAACCAAGTACAAAATCAACACAAAAGAGTATCAACAACACAAGGGGTATTACATCCTCCCCCCCTAGAACATGGCTTACTCTTGGAAGCCACTGAATAAATATGGGTAAGCCTCTCTAATACAAGATGCATCCTCCCATGTCACTGAAGTCTCAACACTTATCTTTTAGGCTACTCAAGACCTCTACAGAACTAGTCACTATATCCTACGCGGGTCTCAACCATGATACTTACGTAATTGTGACTGCTTGACCGTGATACCATTATGATATTGTTAGTAACAAGGGACAATCTAATTAACTCATTTACCTAACCGATTAATTATTAGGGTAAGAACAACCTTTTAATTTAATTCTTTCCTACTTGTTTCCCCTTATCAAATAAATCATTCTATTTATTAATAAACTACAACCTATACCATAGTATTATTATTAGTATAAACAAAATATATCTACACATTAAAAGCATATTATAGTCCATTTCCCTTGCTCTCACTACCCGTTATAAAATAAAGTTAATCATTTACCTGACAACCACACAACTTGAATCTATGACTATGAAAGAGAGTTTATCACTAAATGGAAATTATGAACTATCAAATTATAAAGCTATGCAACCCAAAAACAATCATGACGGAATACCTCATATGTTGATTAATGGAAACAATCTAAGTCATTTATTTATGAATAGATATTAATCAACAATTACTATTACCGCAACACCTAATATGCAAATCTATACTATTAGAAAATTACAATTTCTAATGCATTATACCAATTCATACAGAGACAACGCATGTTTATGTATATCTATAAACTATCATATCAAATTCAAAATATTACTTGATACAATAATTCAACATGGTATACGTCTTTTCTCACACATTACAACTAAAAAAGGAGAGAATGCAATACCGAGGAGGATAACTACCGTACAAGCAACACTGTCTTGACAAGAAAATGAACTCCCTCAAAGGAAAACAAGTGAAAACAAGCAAGAAGTTGTGATAAATACGCCTCGAACATAGGAAGGGATAATTTCGCATAAAATGAGAATAACCATTATTGATTGTGGATTGCAACGAAAGAATTAAAACCAAAATAACCTGAATGCATTCCTAGCAGTCATCAGTGAAAGTCTAGGGTAAAGAAGAGAACATAGACACAAATGCAACTATAATCCAATGCATCATAAAATGCAAATGTCAATACGATGGAAAGTCACATGTGTTACACACAAAAGATTTAACAATGATCGAGTATAATGGAAAACCAAACAGAAAGAAGTTAATTTCCAACCATAAATAAATTCTAGCTATCTCCAAACATAAACGTTTGAATCAAATTTTTAGACCAATGTATTACTCCATCAAATACCAATTATAGCAAATGTAGTTTTGGTTCATGGGTTCAACCGTCAATCTTCACCTAACTAAAACCATCGAATTGCAAACATGCCCTCCAAATCAAATTTCTAACACCAATGAATATGCAGAGATAACTCAAAGATCGCTATGCAAGAACAATAAGCACAAGAATACCATAATGCAAAAACCTATCAATGAGAAAATGTAGGGTTAATGGTTAAGGGTAGCACCTTCTGCACATAGTAGAACTCCCTTAGTGCATTACATATATGATTGTCATCATGTGTGCATAAAATAGTGGTACCTAAGGATCATATACTATTGTAGGCTAAGTATCACCAACAAAACCAAAAGAGGATAGGCTATTTAGATCTAGCGACGTTTAACATGGTATGCTGGAAGTCTCATGGTATGCTATGCTTTAAAGGATTTACCACAATGGTTTGATAGATAGGGCTCCAAAATTTCCATCAAACTCACTAGACTAGTGTAAATCTGCAAGGGATTTCATCCATGGTTGTGCGATATAATTCAACCTCCATCAAGCATAAAGAAGAAAAATGGACTCTTGACAGATTTAGCAACTACCTATACTCAAGCAACCATACATGCATCAAGGCAGAAATTGAAAACTACGACAAATCGTGACTATGTGGTTGGAAAGAAAGGGTACAAATAGTGAAGGTTAATGACATGATGAGTAATAAGGGGGCATCGAATTTAAGATACAATTGGACCATGATATGCTTATTAAGATCAAATAATAATGCAAAGTATTGTAGTTATAACACAAAGAATAGGAACCTAAAATCGAATACCAAGCTCAGTTTACATTCTTGAATGCAACCATACTACCAAGATGGAGTCATCACAAAAAAACAAGGAAAGAAAGACGCACTGAAGCTTAGAAACTTTCAAACAAATACCAATGGTAATAAGACTAGAGTATCAAATTCTATAATAGAGTACAAAGTTTTGCGTTGAACATCAAGTAGTAAAATAAGTAATCAATCGTTTGCAACCACAAATAGAAAGAGAAAATTCCTATTGCATAAAATGGTTAATTGAATGAAAAAAACCAACTATTAGGAAATCACCAACTATGATAGGACATAACACATTAGTGTCAATAGTTCAAAATTCATCTTAACCTCAAAATACTATAAAATCTTAGCATGATTATTCACACAAGTATTTTTTTTCTAACTTCTCCATTTACACACCAGAAAATTTACTTTATTCACTTTTCAGCACAAGTTCCAACACATTTACAACCAAAAGGCCAAGATTCCACACCACAACTTTCAAAAAAACAACACTCTTTATTCATAACACAATCATTATAATAGAGTAGATCACATACTAGTTATTCATACTGTCAACTAGTTCAAACAAAAGGGTACACCTGCACCAACAAAAACTTATAGTATCAAGTACATTATTAAAAGGGGTTCACAAAACAAAGGTGCCTAATCACGATCCCCCAGAGGACACTCTTCTGGGTCCTCATCTAAGTCCCTCGTGGTCATTTTAGAGGAGGGGTGATGTGCTCGTAGGAATTATACCCCCTCTTTTGTCAGCTTGGGGGCATGGGTTCCACACCCCAATGACCAGTCTTGAACTGTTGATGGCTTCTTGGTCCTAGTAACAAGTTTAGATTCAACAGTTTTTCTGCTTTCTTCTATCTTGATCCGGACTAGAGCATTTGCCAAGGTTTCATCGTCAGAGATTTCTTCTAGCGGTTGGCCTACTTGCACTTTCTCTGTGCCTGGCTGCTTTGGGTTCAAACCACCACCTGTCAGATTGCTTTGGGAACTCTATAGTTCCTCACGCTCTAAACCATGGGAAATCGATAGTGATGGACTTTGGCAGTTGGCTCCATGACCACCACCTCGGCCTCTTCCACGACCATGACCTCTACCCTGAGGCATGATCCTACACAACAATTGGGGTTATATGAGATCAATAATTAATGCAAAGGTTTCCTAATGGACTCAAACTACCCAGAGTACCCAGTGTTAGCAAACCTGGCTCTGATACCAAGTTGTAATGCCCCATCATGCAAACCCCAAATGACAACTAAAAAACACAGCAATTTTTTTTTGAAAACATAAAGAATAAACACTAAGTTTACTAATGCAACTAACATAGCTAATGATTACAAGTCAAACACCTAATTCCCTTGGGGTACATGAGGTGACATTACATAATCTATCCCATAACAAAAGATAAACATCGATTCCAAATAACTTAACTAACTTTTGCATTCATCATGATCATTACATAAGTTTGATTACAAATGGTAAACCAAGGCTAACTCCAATGAGTCCATACATATATATAAAAAGATACTCCACATAACATAAAACCAAGGTCAATATCATAAGTCATAAATGATTACAAAGGTGCATTTACATTACATCAATTTCCACTACATTACATGGTTCATATACATGAGTTTACATCATTACTTCCCATACATGTGGAAATGATACATCAATACAAGGAATAATTGAAATACAATGTGAACATCTGGTACAAGCTCTGGCTGGATGATACTGTGTAGAACGAACACTGGTGGGGAACCCAACGAGGTGTGTAGCACATTCCACCCGACCACCCCCGTGCTAGGAGTAAATAAGAAAGGGTCCTCGACCAAGAACATCCATACAAATACATAAGACTAAAATCCAAGCATGGAAAGCTAAAACACACATAAAGGGAAACATAACATCAAAAGACCACTTCCAGAGGTTAGCAACAAAACAACTCAAGGGAAAGCTAGAGGAGAGTGTCATCGCACAGTCCTACATGGGTTATCCTGCCTGCCTATCTCTAGGCCCTGGCCCCCATCTATGGTTATCTTGATAGCCTCACTAGGCATCAGCCCCATAGGGTGACTCATGCAGAACCGTTAACCTCTCATGGAGATGAGGCAACGATCTAGCCAACCATGGCCTTCTCAGTCCACCTTTAGTCTGGGAAAGCACTAACAGGTGGACGAGGTATCCACAATTATCTTGTTAATGTTTAACTACCCACCCCCTAATTAATTAATTAGGTTATCACTTATTACTTAAACTCTAACATGGGTTATTCTGACAGCCCCTTTGTGCATCAGCGCCCACGTAGAGCCATTCTCCCTAGAAACCCAAAACATAACAACAAATTCCAAGGGGTTGTACCCACAAGTACTCTAAAACACAAAATAGAACAACCACGAGGCAAAACCATCTCGCCAAAAGTCACATGAATCAACTCCCATAAAAATGGGTACAAACCAAGTGTAAACTTGAAATCACAACTATAGTCAAAATAGAGACAAGTATTAAATTAAAATGTCGCACAATGAACCACCATTTTCCCATGCCTCTGGAAGTTTTAAAAAATACCCTTAACTCCTATAGAAAGGTCGACTAACTTAAGGGTCCCCACAAGTTAATATTCCAACTCAAGGAAACCAACAAAGAACTCAAAGAAAATCAAAGTTCTAACTAAATAATTATTCAACATCAAGATTTTGTTTAAGAATGCAAATTTACTATACTTAACAATCACATTTTAAGATAACTCATTGCACGATATCCACCATGGAAATTAAACTATCAGTTAACTCAAACTATTTCATTTATTAAAAACACTCGATTGATTTGATAAATTATTATTTTTTCTTTAATTTTGTCCAATAACAACAAGAAATCATTGTAATTAACCTTCATTATGTTTTATAATTTTGGACAAATGTAAATATATATACATATATATATATATATATATATCTATATATATATATACATATTGTACATTTAAAACCACAATTTGAAAATCACATTATAAAAATAACCACATAATTCTAACTCATATATATATACATATATATTATTATAATATATATATTTATTATTATAAAATAATAAATCTAAATTTAATTTAATTTAACAAATTTAAATCTTTAAAAAATAAATTTTAAACGAATTTAAAAACAACTTTTAAATCGCACAAACCCAGACGCGACCGAGAGGTGCGTTCCTCCCTGTATGGGAGGTCGTAGCCCCACCAAGGTTGTGCCCAACATCCTTCGGTTGTTGTGCACAACCATGGTGGTTGCGTACCACCATGGGAGTGGGGAGGTATGGCAGCAGTCGACTCCCCCCCCATAAATATATTTATTATTTATATATATATTATTATTTATTTATTTTAAATATTTTTTTAAAAAGGAAATCTCTTGTAAAAATAAATAAACACTTCCCAGAAAGCTTGAGATTAATTAGAGGTTTTCAACAAAATAAATTATATTCTCTACACGGAATTAAAAACCTAGAATAATATATAATGTATATATATATATATATAAACATATATGAATTAATCGAAACAATTGCTCTTACGACAATTTCACAAATTTTCTATAGGAAAGTAGATTTACTATTTAATCAGAGAATTTCATTTTTCTTAATATATCAAAGAATCTCAATTTCCTAAATTTTGACAAAGGGTTTCAACTCAATTTCTAAATTCTCAAAATATTTTCTACAGGAAAAATTCTTACAGAGGTTTCCATTTGCAACCTATAGAGGTTTTCTATTGTTTTCTTTTGTATTTTTCCTACTATTTAACAATAATTTTCTATGAGGCTCTCTGGATTTTACTGTAAAGTTTTCTACAGAGGCAGTAAAATAATCACAACAAAACTTCAGCAGCCATCAAGATTTTTTTTTTTTTTTACAGAACTTTTAATAAACTTTCCTACACAAAAGCTTCCAACAAATTTTCTACAGAATATAATTTCTACGGACAATCTTTTGAAATCAACAGAATAACTAAATATAACAGTAAAGGAACCTATTTTTCCTAAAGCTTGAAGGAATGAGGGTTGGAGCAAAACTTCGCCTTCAGAGTTCAACTTCTAAAACCTTTCCAAAATCTTCACTTCCAGCAAGTTCCAAAATGTAAGCCCAAATAAATTCCATAAACCCTCCTCAAATTTTAACCAGAAACCCCCAAAACCCAAAAACAATTTTACAATGAATTTTCTTTCTGTGAAGTAACTTCTTGCCATGCACAGCATGCCAATATTCTCTCTGAAAATATTTTTAAACAAGAATTTTTTATTCAATTCCCACTCACTCCCGTAAATACTCTAATTATAATTTAACTATTTATTTATTTTTATTATTTTCTTTTGATAATAATAAAGCATTATATGCTATTTAATTAATTTAAAAATTCAAAAATCAATACCACTTACCTTATGCAAATTTAAAATTCTAATTCACATTATAGCATCTATTATTTTTATTTAAACTATACACTCAATCAAGAAAATTTAATTAATTAACTTTAACTACAATTACCTACAAATAATTATATCAACTAAATAACATTAATTAATCAAACATAAAATGAAGATTAATTAAATAACAACTATCACAAATAAATAAATAATCAATAACAACCAATACTGAAACAAAGACAAGGTCAAGACCACGACACCATAAGACTTTCAATGAGGTGACGGACTTGGGATGGGGACACTTCCTTATCAACTCCCTTTTCAACATCATACCCGTTGGATTTATGGGACACACTCAAACCTGTCAAACAGGTGGAGTCAATGTCCAGTACCTGCATCCTACATAGAAACAAACATCATGTAGCATGTAAATCTCCATTGCAGACACACTGTGAAAGGTAATCGTGGGGTAGCAGGGCACTCACGAGCAAGTGATGCCACTTCGTCCTTTCACCGAGACTCACTAGCAAACACATGAGAATCCATAGCATCATAGAATCACAACATCACCACTTATATTATTAAATAAAACCATAACATAACCAAATAACATAATCCCCACATAATGTATCATCAAGCATCATAAGTAATGTCAAGTGCAACAAACCAACCAATCTGGTGAACTAATCACCATCACAAACCAAGTACAAAATCAACACAAAAGAGTATCAACAACACGAGGGGTATTACAAGTCTTATGTTCAAATATACATATTTATAATGACTAATATATATATATATATATATATATATATATATATATATATATGTATGTATGTATGTATGTATGTATGTATGTATATGTGAATAAGTGTTTTTTCTGCTAAGTTATACGAGTTTAAATATTCATCAAACCTACATAAAGATTCTTATGTATATATATATGCTTGCATGTGTATGTATATTTAAATATATGGGTCTTATGTAAACATGCTACCCTATTAATGAGACTTATGTGAAAATAGGAAATAATCCAATTCTAAACAATGTTGTTTCATCTATATTTAGGGGTCAAACCACAATAGTGGTTTACAAATTTTATGAGGAAGGAAATTTTTTTTTTTCCTTTCCCCAAACTCAACGGGTTCGGTTGAACTCAATGGTTCGGCCGAACCACATTATATGTTCGACCAAACACCCAAACCCTAAACAAAAAAAATAATATTTTAACCCCCTCAAATAAGACATAAAAAAATGAATTTGTCCTTTGTCATTTTTTACGATTTTTTTACGGTTGCTTTCCCTATAGCGTAAATGCGTGAATGGCAAGCGTGATCTACAAGCAGTGAACAAACTTCGACTTCATCTCTCAGAAGCCTTGAAGCACAAACTCACTTCATCTCTCCAAAGTTCATCAACCCAACTTGCATATCAAGCACCAGGTTTGTCAAATTCAAAATTCGTAGAGTTCAAAATGCATTTGTTTGTTAAATTTTGAAACCCTAAATGCAATTTTTTTCAAATTTGTTGAATTGAAACTGCCTATGTTTGAAAAATTAACATGCCCTGTCTATGCTTCAATATTTTGCATACATTTCTACTAGGGTACCTCCAATTTATTTGAGGCATTATATCAAATAGTTCATTAGCTTTCAGAAATTTATTTTGAGGCATTATATCAAATAGTTCATGGTAATTTTTGATGGAGTATGATAGAAATAGTGTTTCCATTATATGCACCCTATATCAAACAATTCATTAACAAATTTATTTGAGGCATTATATCAAACAGTTCATGGTAATTTTTGATGGAGTATGATAGAAATAGTGTTTCCATTGTATGCACCCTATATCAAACAGTTCATTAACAAATTTATTTGAGGCATTATATCAAAAACACTATTGGAAATTTATTTGAGGCATTATATCAAACAATTCATTAACAAATTTATTTGAGAAATTATATCAAATAGTTCATGATATAAAGTTTAGGGTGCATACAATGGAAACTTGGATAAAATTCTTCATATTTTTCCTTTGAGTCTTATGACATTACTCCAAAAATGGTTGGTGAACTAAATGTATGAATCGAAGAAGGTAATTTAGAGGAAAAGAAACTAAGACATTTTGGGGTAGTATAATAAAATAGTTCTATTAGGATTAGAAGGAATAGAAGGTATTATTATTAAATTTTTCTGAGTATTAGGAAAATATAAAAGTATATACTTACTACTCTATATATATATATATATATATTTAAAACTATTCTTCATATATCCATGTTAAACTATTAAAAGTACAAATTACATAAATCAATTTAGAATTTGTACAAAAGAAATAATGGCTTTTGACTAAAGGAATATTTAAAATATGGCTATCCTGCACCGGAAATCCAATTTGATTTGAGATATTTATGGATAAAAAATATGGATGAGCATGAGGTAAGTAAGAAAGAATAACTTTAATTTATATCTTCCCTCATTAAATAATTTCACATTTAAAGAGTTTCTTAAGGCATATCCAATTATGAAAAACTATTATATACTTGTTATAACTATATTAAAGTATATCATGAATAAATTGAAAGGATAAAGAGTAAATCACTAAAAACACATACATAAATCATAGAAGTAAATTGATTAATATAAGAGATTCAAGTGGTTGGATAATTTTTTCCAAGGAGTGGAAAGAGGTTAAGAAGGAACCATCAAATAAATATAATATTTTAAATACTTTAAAAAGAAAAATATATTTCTCCGAAACCTAAATTGAAGAATGGTATTCCTTCTAAGATGATAATAATTGAAAAGAAGAAATAATCATTATGAAGATCAATTACCATTGATAAGTTTTAAAGAGATCAATGAAAATATTCAACAACAAAAGAAAAAAAAGAAATAGTTAATGCTAAAGAAAGCTGTAACACCCCTCCGTTTTGGCTCTTTGATCGGCATTTTTCTTCCCTGTTATGATTGCGTCTGAGTATGCTTATGATGTAGAAGTTATATGTTGATGTGATGTTCTTTTATTCCGGTGTTATCCTTATGTCATGATTTGGAGTAACTTAGAATATATCTGATTAAATGATGTTTATGTTATTGAGCTTATCTTTGATGTTAGATGCGTCAGTTAATGATACTGTATTGGTGAAAGGGACGGATTGTATCACTCGCATGCGAGCGCCCTACGATTCCGAGATTTCCTCTTCACGGTGTGATTGATCATATTATGTATATATGCACGTTCGCCATGCTCTTTGTTGCAGGTTGGCAGGTACAGGACATCGACTCCACCTGGTTTCCAGGTCTGAGCATGTCCATTGACCAACGGAAGTTAATTGGGAGATAGTAGCTAGGTTTTCCGAACCAAGTCGTCACCCTAGTCATAGCATGTTGTTGGGTTGTCGTCGGGGTCAGTTGTTTTAACTTGGTCAGTTCCCCTTGAGTGTTTATTTAATTTCAAGTTTAAAGTTTATTAAATGACTTGCGTAGTCTAATTAATGATTAAAGGTGGTTAGTTGCAAGCTAAAAGTGATTAAATAGCTTTTGGAAATTATAAATGATGAATGTTTTGTCTTCTTGAGATGTTAGAAAATTAGTGATTAATTAATTAATTTAATGGAATTAATAAAATAATCTAATTTTGAATTAGATTTATTCTATTGATAATTTAAATTAATTGTGTGAATTAATTAAATTATCCCTATGAATTAAAAGTGTAAAAGATTTAATTCTTTTGTTGAATATAAAATGCTAAAATATTTTGAATTCAAATTGGAATTAGAAAATTGCTTAAAGTTATTAAAAAATTCAAATGTTTTCTTATGCAAAGACTTTGGGGTAGAAAAGATATTTTCTGAAATAGTTGACTATTTTGGGGAAAGATATTTGTGAAGAGTTGAATATGAATTTGAAATTGAATTTAGTTTGAATTTGAAAGTGGGTTTGCATTTGTATTTGAATTTAATTAGAATTAGAATTGGAATTTAGAAGTTGAATTTGAATTTGAATTTGGGAAGTTTGGAAAAAGGATATATTTTATTTAGGGTTTTCTTTCAACCTCTCCATGGATTCTTGGTTTTGGATTTTGGGTGGAAAGACTTGGAGGAGGCTAAGATGGTGGAGTTGAAAGGGTGCTTGAAAATCTCCATGGTTAAAGCTTGCAATTTTGGAGGAAACATAAGGTTCTATCTTTTCTCCCTTCATCTTCTTGCTCATGTTGAATGATTGAAAATATAGTTTAGATTCAATAAAATTTATGGAAAAGCTTTCAATTTGCACAAATGTAATGGATTTAGAAACAAAAAGAAAATCCAAGAAAACTCAATGTTAAAACTAGTTTTTGAAAACCCATTTTCTTGCTTGGAAATAAGTTCTATTTTTCTTGAATTGGGTTGGAGTATTGTTACAATTTGGTTATGAAATCAAAATTTGGGTATATGTATTTGTGAATACAACCATATATTTCAATATATGGAGATACCTACAAATATATATACAAATATATATTTGTTATTTTAGAAAACTTTAAATTTCGGGTAAAAACCTCATAAAATTTTATTGATTTTCGTTTCTTTTTTGGGTTCTGGAAAACGCAGAAATATATTATTATAAAATGTTTTTTTGTGAGGTGGGAGGTCAAACCCCACCCCACAGCCGCCGCGGCCGCCGCCCGGCGGGAGGCGTCCGCTATGTGAGCACACAGCAGTCGCCGCCCGCAGGGGGGTGGGCTGTGTGTGAACACACAGTCGTCGTCGCCCACGGGGGGGGCGGGCTGTGTGTGAACATACAGCCACCGCCGCCCTCAGGGAGGCGGCGCTGTGTGCTTTGCACACGGCCACCGCCGCCCGGCGGGAGGCAGGGGCTGCGTGCCCTGGGCTCCGGCCCTCTTCCCAATGTTTGTTTAAATTTGAAATTACTTTTGTTTATTTTTTTATTTTAATTTGAATTTTTTAATGAATATTATTTTATATTATGTTTTATATAATATTTATAATATTTAATATTATATATTATATAAAATATAATATATTTAATATATATTAAATTAAATGAAATTTGGTATAAGTTGAAATGTATTTTATTCTATTGGTTAAATCATAAGTTTTTTTGAAATGATTAATTAAAATGTATTTTATTTTATATGTTAATCATATGGTTTTTTTTTTAAAGATGAGTAATTAAAATTTATATAAGCTATTTGATATATTTTGTAATTAATGGAATTCTTCTTTTTATATTTGTTAAAGTAATAGTTGGCTAAATTGAGTATCCTTGTACATGAAGGTATATTCATACTTTGAATATTTGTTTGTAAATAATCATGTCAACATGCTTTTTATATTTAATTGTATGGATTTCGCAATGGTATTTTATTTTAATAGACGCGTTAAGGGGTGTCATAATTCAAAGGTATTAAGATGCTTATCGTTGCACGCTTTTAGAGGCAAGAGTGGAGTTTAGATAATCTAATGTCTTATTTGAAATATCGATTTTAGTTGATTGAGTATCCTATGTTGTAAAATGGATTAAGTGATTTGAATTTAAATATTATTATTAAAATATCTTGAGTTTGAATATGTTAGTGAAACTTAGAGTTAACGAATGTCTTATTCATATCAGACGACTTTATTGTCAAATGTTGGATTTGTTTATAATTTGATTTGATTATCTTAATATGACTTTTGGTCACGTAATCAAAGCTAAAGTAGAGTTTATATTCGAATGAGTTATTTCAAATGCTGAATCTTAATAGTCAAATGTTTTATTTTAAAAAGGTAGATTTTAAATGATCAAGTGCTTTCATTCTCAAAGGTTGATTTTATTAATAAATGTAATTGGGAAAACTTATGTGGTCAATATGCTTAACTCACTATTAGGTATATTCGTTTGGGATATAATGGAATTCAAGTAGAGATAAGATTTAGTTGACTTATTTAATGCTAAGTTGAAATCAAGACTGAATTATGTAATCTAAATGCTTATTTTTCAAGATGTGTAATTATAGAATATGATTGCGGAACTAAGAGTAAAGGATGAACTTATTATCTAACCTGTACGATTTTTTTTAATCAAGTGATTTGTCTCTAGTATGTCATTATGAAACTTAGAGAGAACGGTTGATTTAAATTTTAACCAGATAGCTACATTATTAAAGTGTTTTGATCATGAATATGGTTATGAAATTTAGAGTAAATGATCTTGAAAAATTTCAATGTCGTGAAAAGAAGTGGGATCAATTGATTGGATAAATGCAAGCCATGAAATCTGTGTTTGAATGGATTTAGGAAATCCGAACATTAGCTTTCCTATTTGTCTGAAATATTTTCAGTGTTTAATTGTTTGCCTTCGATGTTGTGGAATGAGAGTGAATGTTTTGTGAATCTTCCTGTTCTGGGTTCATTTATTGGTATGGGTGGTTTACGTGAGTTTATATGATTGTTGACTTCAAGTCATTTCTTGTTGATCATGTAAGTTTTCCAGCAGTGTTTTCTTGAGATGATATTATGTCTCTTATGTTTCGCTTTGTCTATCTTGGATTGTGTGTGAGTTAAGCTCAAGTGGTTACCTGGTCCTTTGAACGGGTTGTGTGACCTTGTGATTCATGGTTGAGTCGAGTTAACAGTTGTTATGTGGGTCTCATCATGTTAGTCAACCTTGTGTTAGCCTTGGGTAGTGTACGCTTTGGTTTCAGTTTTGGGCATCCGTAGTGATGTGTTACCTGTTGAGGTGTTTGTTTATTTGTGATAAGTGTTAGTGCATTGTCTACCCATGGCCTGTGGTTGAGTTTGAGTTGTCAATAGGGGAGTGGCTTTCAAACGAGCGCCGGGCCCAAAGTGGTTCCAGGATAACTCGTATGAGAGTCAGTTAATTAAGTGAAAATTAAAATAACTTTCTAGGGAGAGAGTAGCTTTGAACATTAATAAGATAATTTAGCCTCGCTCATTGGCTCAAGGGCTTGTATGAGACTTGAGATGAGTCGGGAAGGCCTGGAATGGCAAGATCGTTATCTCGTCTTTACGAGAGATAATCGATTCCGCTCTGGTGTGCATGTGGGGCCGGGAGTCGGTTGAGGTTTCCAGGATATCCCTAGAGGGGGGCCGGGACCTAGGAAGACTAGCCAGGAGATCCCATGCAACCTTTGTGATGACACTCCCTATGACAACAGTCGGTATGGTGTTGTACCGTTGGTTTATTTTTGTACAGTAATTGTACTCGATTTTGTACTCTGGAAGCATTGTGACTATGATGTTAAGTGATGTGGTTTATGTTCTAGTCTCAGTTTAATTTTTGTGTTAGCATGTGTCTAGTGGTAGATGGTCTTGTCTAGGATCCTTGTTACTATCTCCTAGCACGGAGGGAGTGGGGCCTTTGGGTTCCACGTGGTCGGGTGGCGTGCGTCTTTTTCCGTTGGTTCTTCTTCATGTTCGTGTGTTCGTGATTTCCAGTTGGAGGGCTCGTTGGATGCTGTTGCTTTTCTGGCTTCGTTCTTTTCAGTTGATCTTTATTTTATTACCCCTCAGTTGTTATCGAGGTGGAATTTGTATTATGTAATCATTTGGTTGGAATTGCCTCATTCAGGGAATGAGTGTTGTAATCTTATTGTTTAAATGTTAATTGGAATCTTGAGGTATTTTATATCCTTGTTGTAATTTATCTTGTATGGAATGTATGTTGTCCCATTTCCTTAAGTGGTTAATGTTTCAGTTTATGTTAATGTTAATTGTTGTTGGGTTTTTAAGTAATCTTTGTCTCGTGGCCTTAGAGG
>VDFB02279762.1:0-15586 GCA_007258455.2 Sequoia sempervirens | reverse complement strand
CTTCTGATGATGATGAAGAGATAGTTGTGGTGCCATTGGTTGTTAAAACCCCAAGCAGACCGACTCGAACCGTATTGGGCAAGGACAATAAAGAAGATGAGGCTGAGAGTCTACCGTATTGGGCAACAACTAGAAGCGGGCGTGTATACCAGGGTCAGAGTGTTGGTAAGGGAATGGTGGCGGGTAAATAAGAAGTTGCTATTGTGCCTTCATGGAAATTTGCTTTCCTGGCATTTTTGTGTGGATAGCGAACAGGGGATTTTGATGACAATTTGTGTTCCCTTTTCTTTTAGATTTCCCCAGTTTGTGCACCAGGATTTTGATGACATTTTGTGTTCCCTTTTCTTCTAGCTTATCCCAGTCTCTGTGCCAACATGTTTTGCAGATTCAACATGTGGGAAGTTCTTGAAAGGAAATTCAAATCCAAATGAGATTTTGTTCAAATTAAAACCCTAGGCAGACCGACTCGAACCATATTGGGCAACAACTAGAAGTGGGCATGTATACCAGGGTCAGAGTGTTGGTAAGGGAATGGTGGTGGGTAAATAAGAAGTTGTTGTATGCCTCTGGCAATTTGGTTGCCCGGATTTTGCATGGATAGCTTAATAAGGAGCTTGATGATACCTAGGTTCCCCATTCTTTTACACTCACCCCACCATGCACTATAAATGTTTTCTTACGATTCAACGTGTGGGAATTTTGAATGAAATTCAAATGCAATGGAGATTTTGTTCAAATGAAAATTTGTGGTGAAATTACATTTGAGCCTGAAGCTTGTTGCTCCCTTGTCATATAAAAGGGAATTCAAGGCTCATTTGTAGGGAGAGAACTGATGAAAGCTCTAGCTAGGTTTTGAGTTGAATATATGGGTAGAAAGATATCTGTCCTCTGATGAGGAAGTGATATCTGTGGTGCCATTGGCTGTTAAAACCCCAAATAGACAGAATAGAATAGATAGACTATTTTGAGTTTTGTATGAATATATGCAAATTATCTTAAATTGTATGCAGATATGACTTATAAGCATGAATAAACGTATAATTCTAATATCTTTTCTCTCCTTATGTGGATTTGAGTGAATTTTGAATGAAATGTTAATGATGTTGTCATTCTTCTTTTGAGAATTTGTTCAATTGTGTGTCTATGTTTTGGGTAGAATTCAATTTTAAAATTTTGAGGTTTTCATATTTATATGTGTGAGATTGATCTAATATTCCAGAAAATGAATGTTAAAATATCAGATTGATCTAATATTCCAGAAAATGAATGTTAAAATATCATGAAAAAAATGGGCATAGAATGAATGTAGAAGGAAAATTATATTTGCATATATTCATAAAATAATATCTAATAAACAAAAAATATATGCAATTAAAAATAAACGAAAAAATAATTCAACCCAAATTTAGATTAGAGAGATAATTAGATTATATGATAACTTTAAGGCTAGGGTTAGGGTTTGATTAGGATTAGTGTTTGCTTAGGGTTATGATTAGAGTTATGAATCTACAATTAGGGTTAAATTAATGTTCACTTAGGGTTTCTTTCTTGGGAGAATTTTATTGAATTGTAAGTGTATTTTATAAAATTATTATGTCAAGAATTAATTTTAGATAATACTACATGTGGTTTTTCATATGGTATTAAATTGTAGATTAAAATAGATAATATATTTCCTTCATTCTTTTGCATTGTAAGCTACCATAATATATGGCCTTAAAATCCTATTCATATTTTGAGCTTTTCTAAACTATACAACACGAAATCCAACAAATAAATTTGTTATGCATTTTTTCCAAGCACAAATCCTTAGAATTCTTAATGTGTTACTTAGGTTAATTCTTTATTGCATTAAATAAATACACACTAATATATATATTATGGATTTTAGGGAAAATATTAAAATATTTATATATATAGGAAAATTTAAATGCAATGGATTCAAGTACATACCTTTGCTTTTGTTAATGTTGATGAAGATACAAATCTTGATGAAGTTCCAAATTTGATGACATGATATAAAAAAGTGGAATATCTTTGCTCTATGTGGCACTTGAAATTTTGTACAAAACTATAACTAACTCTACGTCAAATTTGTGACTTTGGACCTATTTTGCATCAATAAATATGAGCTTTGACACATGCCTCCTAATCTACCATACAATATGTACTTAAATGCTCAAAATAGTTGAGAGTAGTGTTGAGATTGGTGGATCTTTGGGAAGGTCCAATGCTTCACTTTTGTATCTCTCCCTATAGATAGAGGTAGAGATGAATATAGACTGAGAGAGGAAAAGGGATAAAAATAGATAGAGATATAGAGAGAGATAGAGGGAGAAATAAATACATAGAGATAGGGAGATATATATATATATATAGAGAGAGAGAGATAAGTAGAGAAAGACAAATAGAGAGGGAGAGGGAGATAGAAATATGGGGAGATAGATAGAGAGAAAGAGAGAGGGAGAGATAGATAAATGGAAAGAGAAATACATAGACATAGAGATATATGGGAAGATAAAGGGACAAATAGGTTGAGATATGAAGATAGATAGGGGTATAGGGAGGGAGCAAGAGATCAGGGAGAGATGGGGAGAGATAGAGAGAGGGAGTGAGAAAGGGAGAGATAGAAGATGGGGAAGAGGGAGATATATGTAGAGAGGGGGAGAGAGGGAGAGCGAGAGGTGGAAAGCAATCAATTTGATTTCATTCTTGTTTGTATCATTTCTTATCTAAATTCCCATATATAAGGGTACACATTGAAATTTGAAATCATACCAACTTGTCTATAACAACAATCAACCAAGAACAATAAATTTAAAAGTAGAAATGTTCATCAATCATTAGATTTAGTATTGACAGCATCAAAGAAGTATATCACGACAAAATGGCATTAACTAACTTAGATGTATCCACTATTTTTTTTTCAAATGTTTGAATATATTGTTAACTTTATATAAATTCAAGCATTTGAATGTTATGAAACCTATAGCTTTGCAATTGAGTCTAATAAAGCTTTGCTCTCATATGAATAATCAAACTTTGTTGTTTTTATGACTGTGCATTTAATCCTTTGTTCAAGTATATAAGTCTCTTTTTTCACTTGAAGTTTAAATATGTATCTGTTGAAAAGGACCTTTTGTATAATGTGTGAAAACTTAACATCATCTTGTTTTTCATGCTTCCAAATGTTTAATTATTTTGTTGTTACACCCATAGTTTCTTCTGCCACTTCTTCAAAAGTTGTAACCCAAGTGAATGAAGTATGGTCTTGCACTTTGCATTGAAGTATATATTTATAATCACATTCAGGGAAAGTTTTATCACATCTTCCACAATACCACTGACCATTTTCATTAGTGTTTCAATAGGGTGGGAGAGAGGGTGGGAGAGTGTGGGAGAAGGTGGGAGAGAGACGTGGGAGAGAGATGGAGGGAGGGAGGAAGAAAGTGGGAGAGAGTGGGAGCGAGGTAGGAAGAAGGTGGGAGAGAGTGGGAGAGGGTGTGAGGAGAATGGGAGAGAGTGGGAGAGGGAGATAGAGTAGGAGAGAGTGGGAGAGGGTGCGAGAGAGCGGGAGAGAGCGGGAGAGAGCGGGAGAGAGCGGGAGAGAGTGGGAGAGAGTGTGGGAGAGTGCCTGAGAGTGAAAGTGTGGCTACGTAGGGTTTCTATACATAGTATTCGTAGGAGAATGGTATCTCTATTTTGAATTATTCTAAACCTTGTTTCTATGTAGTAGTTTTTAAATTCATTTTGTTATACTCTATAATTAATAGTTTATATATTCTACTCTCTATACATGTATCTCTATTTGTGATGATAAACGTATTTGTGATGATAACCTGAACACTACTACTAACCCCAACCCTAACCCTAATTATAAACCCTAAATGAATTATAAACCTAACCCTAACCCTCATTAAACACTAATCTCAATCATAAGTGTAATCAAACCTTAATGATAACCTTGAATCATAATTATATTTCAACCCTAAACCTAACCCTAACACTAATTTGTTAAATATAGTATGCTAGTTTTAATATATTAATTTAAAAACTTATGATAAAATTTAACCCTAACCGTAATCGTAGTTGTGCCCTAGCCCTAATTTGACCCTAACCTTATTTGAACCCTAACCTTAATAGTAATATTAATTTAATCCTATAGCTAATCTTAATTGAACCCTAACCCTTATTGAATTGTAATAGTAATTGCACCCTATATGAACCCTAACCTTTAATTGATCCTAGAACCCTCACACAAATCTAACCCTAACCCTAAATCAACCCTAATCATAACCATAATTCATTTGTAAAACTAATTGAACCCTAACCTTGAAAAAATGTAATCCTAGCCTTATCTATTATAATGTTTTAGAGTTATAGTTAACTTAAAATAATAGATGTCTATTATTATGATAATAATTATAGTTAGGATTGTAGTTAAGGTTATAGTTAAAACATAATTTAATAACTTAACCGTATAATTATTTATAGTTAATCATTATTAATTTATTGTGAATTATGTAACCTAATAATAAGTTAACCTTTGATTAGAAATTAATCAAATTTATTATTATTATTATAATTATTAACATTAAGGTTAACTTATGATTTTGATTTTATTATTTTAATTATTAATAGTAAGGTTAACTTATTATGAATTTGATTTTTATTATTATAATTATTAATAGTAAGGTTAACATATTATGATATTAAGTTATTAATTATAAATATATTAATTCAAATTATTTATTATGATATCTTTCTCGAGGCGCCTAATTTTTAATCAAATTTTTATTATAAAAATTGAATAGGCACCTTCAAAAGGATATCTGTCGGCGCATTTTATATATCTATTATTAAATAAAACATTCATTAAAGAAAAAGGGAACATTACTAGGCAGATGGAAAATTTCCTCGGGCCCCACCTTGTACAGTCCACGTGGCAGCCGCCCGTGATTTCGCAATCAACCAAAGTCCCATCGCGGGATGGCGGGGAACGGCTCAGATCAAAGGACAGTTGATGAACAGTCACACATATTTGATCCATAGATGGGACACGTGTCGCCCGCCCGCGATATCACCATCCTACAATTCTGGATCACGGGATGGCGGGCAACCGTTGATGTTGAAGGCATTTTGATCGACATCAGCGCAAATTTCATCCTTCTAAAAAATAAAACATTCATTAAAGGGAAAGGGGACATTACTAGGTGGATGGAAAATTTCCTCAGGCCCCACCTTGTACAGTCGACGTGGTAGCCGCTCGTGATTTCACAATCAACCAAAGCAACCATTGCGGGATGGCGGGGAACGGCTCAGATCAAAGGACAGTTGATGAACAGTTGCACAAATTTGATCCACAGATGGGACATGTGTCGCCCGCCCGCGATATCGCCATCCTACAATTCCTGATCACGGGATGGCGGGCAACCGTTGATCTTGAAGAAATTTTGATCGACGGCAGCGCGAATTTCATCCTTCTAAAAAATAAAACATTCATTAAAGGGCAAGGGGACACTACTAGGCGGATGGAAAACAACGACATAAGTTTTTTTAAAAGCGTTCAGCACAGGGCCAACCAGGACTTAGGAAAATAAAACCTGTGGATGAAATAAAATATTAAGACCAAAGGGACCAGGCCTAGATAGAACGATGGGCATAAGATGTTTTTAAAACCCTTCAAAAAAGGTAACCATGAAATATATCCTGACCAAGGGATTACGTAAACACAAGGGTTTAAGATGAAGACAAAGCTAAAACCCCAACCCTAAGAAATTTTCCAACACCATGAAAGCCCGGTGACATAAGGTAGGGCATGAGTGAAACATTAGGAACAAAATTTGAAGTTCCATCAGTACAAGCATTGGATAACATGTATTTTCCCATTAAATCGCCACCCTTGACAATTTCACACTATGTTTTGCTCCCCCTTAAGTTATTGGACTTAATTGAGCACTTAATTCCTAAATTATTCATTCCACAACTTATTTTAAACATTTTTCAATAAATTGCAAGCATAAAATGGATGCTCTCATTTAATACTTTGCCTCAACTCCTTAAACTCCAAAAAATAGGCTTGGGACACTAGTGCCTAGGGTGCCTATGTCCCCCTATTTTGGCTCCAAATTCAAATATGTTGATGTTGACATTTTATTATTTGAAATTCAAATATCTAAAGTCAACTGTCGAGATTTAATTTTTAGGAAATTATAATAATTGCATATAAATACCTAGTTATTGCATCATTTCAAATCTATCTCTAACACTAACAAACAAGAGGTGAACATTAAGAGCAATAATTATTTTAAGGAGCATTATCAAGCAAGTCAAGAGCAGCGATTAGAGAGTTTATTGCAACATCTCAAGATCCAAACATCATGTCAAAATGTATGTGAGTGTATTCATGTTTATGTTTTCATATTGTTTGTGAAGGCTAATCCTTGTAGGTCTCCAAACAATTCAACTGCTTCAAGCAAATCAAGCAAGCAAGATCCAAACCTGGAGGAGATGTGTATGACTTCAGTCCCTCAAGGAATCCATTAAAGGGTGGTGAGTTGCAACACTTTGTGGATTCATTATTCCTTCCTATCATTTATCCATTTATCATTGGCATTACCATTGTGGAAGTGGAAACACTAACACAGGTTTTGACCAAGATAAGCCCCTAAATAACACAACATTTCTTCTCTATTTGAATGTGCAAGTTTCAAGACTGAAGAAAATTGAAGGAAGCTTGATGATCAATTATTCATTGTTCCAAGTGAAACCCTACATCTTGACAACTCACAAAAACTCAGTTACAAAATTATTTAACTATAATCTAATAGTGTGACAAGAAGAAAATGAAAGCCCTGATCCGACACTAAAGGACTACAAAAATAGATCTAAATTAGCCCTAAAAAGATAGTGGCACCTAGGGAGCCTATGTTTTTCATTTTTAGCTTCAAATTTACATCACAGGTGCACAATGTCCTACTCAACCTATTTTTATAGTCTATTTGTCTGTGATTTCTCAAATATATTGTATTTGAATTAAAATAATAATTTAAGATCATTAGGTCATTTGAATAATTGCATTTCATCCCTAGGTTCATTTCAAATTTGGTTTAGGACTGGTTGATTCACCTATCAAGTTGTAAGTCAATCATATACATTGTCCAAATCCCATCAAACCCCAATCACATCCATCAAACTTTCACAACCACACAATCCCAAATGTAATTAGGGAAAGGTGTCCTTGAACCCTAAAGTGAAAGCCCAAAGGTTTCCCTTTCCCTACGTTTCATTTTTCGTAAACCCGACCTATTAACATTATATACCTAGTGAAAATTCACCCTAGATCTAAGGTTTTGCATTATTCAATCATGCATTCATTTTTGCATCATTAAAAGCATAAAAATTCAAAAAATTGCATATCATATTACATCATAGGTTGCAATAGGGTTAATTTCAATCATTTTAAGTCAGATTTACATTCAAATTGCATTCATAAAGCTACATTAGGTCATTTAAAATATGAAAAAAAAATTTGAAAGTGTCATTGCATGCATTTAGGTATCTTGCATATAGCTAAGTAGTGAAAATTTACATTATTTTCTTTCACAAAACATATTAGCATCATCATTTTTAGATTTAGCATATTAGGATTAGTTAATTTTTGCATCTTAAATCTAGAAATTATATTTATAATTGTCATATTTATTGTTTAAACATTTTCAACATTCTCGCACACTTGTATTTTGACTTATATTATCATAAATTGAGAAAATTTAGGAAAAGTATTCATTGTCAAACCTATTTGCACACAAAAATAGAAACCTTAAATAGTATTATACACAACCAAACTTTGAATTTTGCAAACCTTTGTCCAAGATAGAGGTGCCTTGGGTGCCATAGTCCTACCTTTTGTGGCTTAGATTTTTGTGACAAAGACATTTTAAAATTATTTGTCCAGATCTGTTGTATGTTTTCCAATCACCTATTGCATAACAGTCTAAACCTTAGTGCAAAGATCATATGGTCATAATGGCTCAATTTTTTGATAAGATGTTGACTTCTTTGAATTCCTTGGTTGATGTTCCAAGTTGTGTGTTTGGAAATGACCCTAATTCAAATGATGATATTCATGATCCTTCATCTCCCAATGCATGCCCTATTAATGAAGATATCGTAGGGAAAGATGAGGAGAGCATGAATGAATTCATGAATAATTCTTTGCATAACCTCGAGAACAATGCAAGATTTTATCCTTCAATGAAATTGCCTAATTATCTTTGTAATGATTTCTGGCTTTGATTGTGTGAGAATTTTTGCATCAACATTTCAGATCACACTTTGTGATCCATCATCAAGATGAGAGCAAAGCTAAAGGAGAAAATGAAAAGTTGTTGACCAAGAGCTATTTAAAAAGAACAAAAGTAGGGGGGGAGAGAGAGGGGGCACGAAGACCAAGAAGGACAATAAAAAATAGTTAAATAAATTTAATTAATTAATTAATTAAAAACCAAATGACAAGACAAAAGGATTAAATTAATTAAATTAATTAAATTATTTTGGTTCATTTTTTTGGAATTCCTTTGCTTGCCTTCTTTAGGTGTGTTAGTGCTTCTTCTTCCTTCTTTGCTTAATTAATTTTCCTTTGGTTTTTAATTAATTAATTAATTAAATTTATTTAATCCTTTTGTCTTGTCCTTCTTGGTCTTCGTGCCCCACTCTCTCTCCTCCCCCTACTTTTGTTCTTTTTAAATAGCTCTTGGTCTACAAATTTTCATTTTCTCCTTTAGCTTTGCTCTCATCCTGATGATGGATCATAGAGTGTGATCCAAAATTTTGATGCAAAAATTCTCACACAATCAAAGCCAAAAATCATTGCAAAGAACATTATGGATTGTGGAAACTTGATATCATTAATGGCCTAATTACACATATCAATAATTAGCTCCATACCACCACTTGAAATGTTTTCCATATTGCGTAAGGAAAGTGATTTGGAATTCATGCCTCAACCAATGCATGTGGAGGTACCTATTAGTAGAAATCACAAGGAAAACATACCACCTAATAATCTCCCATATTATGAGAAAAAAGTTACAAACACACCTATTAGCTTGGAGCAAAGTTATGGAAAAGGCTTTAAGGTCCTCACAAAATAAGGATGTGACATAAAGAATGAACATGAGATCCATTCCCTTTTGGATCAAACATTTGTTTCGCCAACCAAGCAATACAAAGTCCATGGTCCTATTAAGAAAGGTGTGTTACCTTCTCCATGACCTTTATCAGAGATTGAGCATAATTTAGCTACACTTCTAAAATTGGGATTAATTACATTACCACATGTTCATGAATGAAAAGATAATAAAAAAAAGAATACAAATACATCTTACTATGCATATCATAGGTTATTTGGACATACTACCGATGAATGTAATGCTTTAAAGAAGAAATTAAAAGAGTTTGATCCTTATGAGGATCAAATTGAACAAACGATAGATTAACATATATGTGCTTTGCTCCTTGCCATGTGGTAGTTGTAGTATCATAACATACTCACTACCATGCATGGGGGTATAAAATAGGCTTTATGCAATCATAGTTTATCTTTCAAGGAGCAGTGCATCATCATTATCCATTTTGGCTCATCTTTTTCCCTAAACTTAGGGGGAAAGGGGTTAGGTAGCCTTGTGTTAGGTGCATTCCTTCTAGCAAGGGATCCCTTTGTATCTCTTTAAAACATTAGTTTAGCAAGTACACTAACATTTTAAGGGGGGGCATATGGTCCCCCACTTATTTTTTTGCATAAGGAATGGCCCCTTTTTAGTGATAATAGTATACATCTCCTAGAAATTTTGACCTTGTCAATGAAAGTGTGGCCTTGTTGATCTATATTAGCATTTCTTTTGTGGTGATATTGGGCTTGATATCCTTTAAGTGTGTGACTTTTCTTGACATATGATTTTCCCCTTTGTGGTAATTCTATGGCTAGTATTCCCTAAGGTGTGAGCTTTTATTCCTTGACTTGTCCTCTGTTAGTGGTGATGTCATGTGTGATATTCCCTATGGTGCACGACCCTTCATGTATTGAGCAATGCCCCTTTGTCATTTTTGTAAATCATCTTTTGTGGTGGTGTTGTTTATAACACCCCTTTAGGTTTTGACCTTGTCTTATGCACCTTCTTGGGCGAGTTTTTCACCTTTGTAGGTGAGTTTTCTATTTTTGAGCCTTTATAGGAAATTTTTTCATTTATGCACCTTTGCAGGTGAGCTTGTTTTTCACCTTCATGGGCGAGTTTATGCACCCCCAAGGTGAGGTTTTGGCAAGATAGTTCATGTATTCAACATAACGAACCTTGTTGGGTCGTGAACTTGAGCTCTCCTTTTAACATGGCCACCAAGAATAACACAACTTGCTTGATAGTAGAGCTATACATGTTTCATGAGTGTATAACATAACACAACTTACTAGCCTTGTGAAACCCATCACATTAACATGGTCATCGAGCATAACACACCTTGTTTGACAGTAGAGCTATATGTTTCACGAGTGTCTAGTATAACACAACTTGCTAGCATTGTGGAACCCATCATATTACATGGAAATCTAGCATAACACAACTTGCTAGATAGTAGATCTATGTGGCTCATGAGTGATTAGGAATAATATAGCTTTCTAACAACCCAAAGAATCAAAAAAAATCTACAGGGCTGATGGGATTATCACTAAAATTGAGGAGGTTCAAAAAATAATGACCCCATTGACCATTAGGTTCATCATGACATGTCCTGATGGTGATCCAACAAGGGAAGTACATGCCACATGGTGAATCCTTCACATCATTCTTCCCGCTCAACTGCCAAATTTTCAAATATAGGCTCCCGCCAACATCACTAACAAAAGTTAGTAAACTCCACACCAGGGCCAAAAGATATAGTTTGTTAGCAACCATGATGGACATCATTTGAATCATTCCTCAAAAGTGACAATGTGGAAGGGGGAAAAGAGTATTCTTGGAGTTGTTGAACTTGTGAAAGTTCTTAGACAGATTCCAACTATCAATAGTTTTGTCCCAAATTGTTGGGGGACAACTAGGAATCTTCCACTTACAAACAAAAATGTTTTCCAAAAGGAGTTTATTAAGGGTTATTAGCACACTGTCCACACTATTCTCTTTATCCCTAAATATCCTATTGTTCCTTTCTTTCCACAGGCACCAACAAATATGGGGTAGAACTACCTACCAAAGTTTCCTGATAAGAGGATGGTTAGAGGAGAACATCCAATTGATAACGAATTGTTGAATATCCTTGCAAAACACCCATTGGATGTTGAACTTCTGAAGGACATTTTTCCAAACTTGGGAAGAAAATTGACAATGAATGAAAAGATGGGATATAGTCTCTTCATCCTATTTACAAAGGGTGCACCTGTTGGGAAATTGAAAACCCCTTTTAACAAGGTTATATATCATTAAAAAAAATCCATGAATAAAAGCCCACCAAAAGAAATTGATTTTAGGGATGAGTTGAGAGTTCCAAACCTTCTTCCAACAATTCTCTTCACCTTCAAATTTTAATAGCATATGGTAAGAAGACTTGATCGAAAAGACCCCTGAGTGATTTTTTATCCAAAAATCCCTATCCTCCTTTGGAAAGAGAGGAAGTCTCACCTTATTTAAAAGATCTTGGAGCTCAACAACCTTAGGGAGAAGGTCAGGCCTATCTTAAAAAATCTACTCCAACATTTTCCAATTGGCTTTGAGGGTAGTATAATCTACAATGAGTACCAAAGGAGACCTTAGCTCACTCCCTCAGAATATTGAAAATGCTATCAGCTAGGGTCTATCCCCAATCCAATGGTCCTCCCAGAATCTTATTGATCTCCCATTTCCAATTTTCCATTTAATACCTTCCTTCATAAGTGATCTACACTTGAGAATATTGTTTCAAATTTTTTACCCTGGGGGAAGGCCATTCAAATCCAGAGCCCTGGAAAAATACCCCTGGTTCAAATACTTGGCCCTCATGATATTGCACCATTTGGCTTTCCCCATCACAAGATTACAACCATTTTTGGTAATGAGGGCCTTGTTCAAATTAGTTATCTTTCTAATCCCTGGACCCCCTTGGATTTTAGGATGATAGTCGGTTTCCCAATTAACAAGAGCTAATGTTTTTTTATCTTCAACACCAGTCCAAAGGAAGGATCTTTGGATTCTTTCTAGTTTTTCTGCCATGGAACCCGATATCTTGAAGAGGGAGAGGAAGTAGACCAGGATCCCTTGGAGAGAGGTCACGAGCAATTGTAGTTTACCAACACTACTAAGCAGCTTACCCTTCCAACCTGCAAGCTTCTTTTGCATTCTCTCCAAAATATTATTCCAAAAACTAGGAGTAACCTCCTTCACAGTGAGGGGTAAACCAAGGTAAGTTCCTAGAAGAGTAGCACTTTGACAACCCAGTATAGATAACATCTTTGCTTGAAGATCAAATTTTGTGTTAAAGTAATAGATATTGCTTTTTTGATAATTTATACATTGCACAGAGGCATTAGCATAGTCATGAAGGAGGCCTTTCCATTCTCTAGCTTCAACCACAAGATTTTCCAAAAAGGAAGGTGTCATCCACAAATTGCTATAGAACTGAGGGGGGTAGGATAGAGGCAGCTCTAATTCCATGAATTTTCCTAGAGTGATGTGAAAATAGAAAATTCTTACTAAGGACTTCAAAAACCATAATGAAAAGATAGGGTGATAGAGGGTCACCTTGCCTAATTCCTTTTCCAACTTTAAAGAAACCCCAAGGAATCCCATTAACCATCCCACTCTCTCCCACTCTCTCCCACCCTCTCTCCCACTCCCTCTTACTCTCTCCCACTCCCTATAGAGATACCATTCTCCTACAAATACTATGTATAGAAACCCTATGTAGCCACACTTTCACTCTCCCTCTCTCCCACCCCCTCTCACACCCTCTCCCCTCCCTCTTACCTTCTCCTCCTATAGAGATACCTACTAAAATACTATGTATAGAAACCCCATATATGTAGCCACACTTTCACTCCCACTCTCTCCCACCCTCTCTCCCACCCTCTCACACTCTCCCACTCCCTCTTACTCCCTCTCCTCCCTACTCTCTCTCCCCCCTCTCTCCCACCCTCTCACACCTCTCCCACTCTTTGCCACCTCTCCCCTCTCTCCTTTCACCCTCCCTCCACCTCCTAATTACTCTGTATATAGAGAGGAGTAAGAGGAGATAAAAAGAGAAATAGAGATATAGAGTAGGAGAGATGGAGGGAGAGATGGAGTGAATGAGAGAGAAAGGGGAGAGGGACAAATAGCTCAATAGATAGAGGGGAGAAGAGGCAGGAGTGACATAGATAGTGGGAGATATAGAGAGCGATAGGGAGAGATATATCAATCACCCTCCCTATATCTCTATCTATTCATCCTTATCTCTTTATCTCTCTACCCTCTCTATCTCTTTGTCTCCTTTTCTATTTGTATGTTTGTCATTATCTCCCTCTCTCTCTATATTTTCTTCCCTATATATATTTATCTTTGTCTCCTTAAGTGTGCAATGGGTACATTGAAGAGGTCTTAAAGGAGAATGAATGAATGAATGAATGAATGGTTTTTAATGACGTCCACAAGACCATCAGTCTATGGGACCAAGCACCGAAACTTTAACCATTTTCAAGTTCTTTTCCATGTCAGCCCTTCTATTATAGATCTTGATCAGAAAGCTAGTAGTTTTGAGGAGCCTAGTTTCCCCAAAAAGTTCATTTAGATTATCCACCTTCAAATTATCTTCATATTGGATATGAATATCATCATAAGCAGCACACTTAATCATGAAGTGCCATTCAGTCTCGACAGTCCCTTTGTTGCAAAAAATACAAGTTCGTTGCTCCCAAGCCTCCTTGGGGACAGCCCACCTACCTGTCTCGCATCTAAGATGGTGTGACCTGGTTCTTAATTGAGCGATCAAAAGCCTAGCCTTGCCTTTAATTGTAACCCTTAGATAGTCTTTCTCATCATGCTCCCACGTGGGGTTGAATTCCTGGATATAATGAGACTTTTTACGGCCAACCTGCTTAGTCCACATAGTAGACCTAAACTTTTCTAGCACAAACTTTTTTATCTCAGCATTAGTGTTGGGGCACTCATGTAGTTTAATGTTCCATTTGTTCAACCACTTGCTATTTTGCTTCATCCAAGTCTTCTTTCTACGGTTTAGCTCCTCCCCAACAACCATTTTGGGCCAGCGGTGCAAATCCATGTTCTCAACTTTTTTTAAATAACTTATTAACCGGATGACAGCAGATGCCTCCAACGGGAACATACCAGTTTCAGCCAAGAGAATCTCATACGGAACCGAAGATTTGACTTTGATGTTAGTAGTGATCAAATGTTTTTGAATTCTTTCAACTTGCCTCCACTTGTGGTTTGACATGCTACCCCCCCAAACCTCACAACCATAGAGGACAACCGGTGCCACCAACAAACCAAAAAGGGTTTTCTTGGTTTTCCAATCCCATAACTCTGCTTTCCTACATCTGTTCTGTAGTAAATAAGATGCCTTCCAGCCACCCTGAATCCTTTTTGCCTTGCAAGTCTCCCAACTGAGCCTATTATGGAAATCAATCCCAAGATATTTGTATTCTTCCACCACCTCCAAAGGGCTGCCCTCAAAGATGAAATTAAACTGCTGCTTCTTCCTTTTCAAAGAGAAGATCATGATTTTAGTTTTGCTGGTGTTAACTTGCATACCAACCTCTTGGCAAAAGAGCTCGAGAGCCTTTAAATGATCTCTCAAACCAGGAGCAGATTTTGCAATTAAGATAAGATCATCTGCATATAAAAGTAACTTCACCACATAACTAGCTAGTTGAATACCCTCCCCATCAGTTTTGTTTAACCATTCTTCAAGCTTATCAATATATAATCCAAATAGAGTGGGAGATAAGGGACAACCCTGTTTGACCCCGATGTCACTACCAAAGCATTCTGACATACCATCTTTTGTTCTAATTTTAGCGCTAACTTTCTCATAAAGTTTATGGACTGCTGCTCTAAGTTCATCAGGAATACCAAGTTCCTTCATTCTGTTCCATAGTTTGTCCCTAGGTACCGTGTCAAACGCTTTTTTGAAATCAACAAAACAACAAAAAGCTTCAACCCCTTGAGTGTCCCAAACTTTCTCGATGAAGTGCCTAAGCGTGATGAAGTGATCTATGGTAGAATGCCTTGATCTGAAACCAGCCTGCCCCTTTGCCCTTTTACCTTCTTTTTCGGCCCAATTACTGATTCTGCGCTCTAACATGCTCCCATAAAGTTTACCAAGAAGAGGTTAACTCCCCAAGGACACATGCCATCCTTCGATTGTTGACATGAAACAACCAATCAAAATATAGTTTCTCTCTCTCTCATATTAATATATATTACTATTATATTAAATATATATTATATTAATTATATTTTGTATTATATAAAAATATACTTATTATTAATTATTAATTATAATAATTTTATACATGTTTAATAATTTTGTTAAAGAATATAATATATAATTATAATAAGTTGAA
>VDFB02279761.1:71694-94648 GCA_007258455.2 Sequoia sempervirens | reverse complement strand
AACAAATGGTTAAGTTAAGGTTTGTTATTTATAACTGGTTGTAATATATTAAATTATATTTTTCAGATGGTATATATTCACATATATATTATATATATATTATAATATAATGATGTTAAAATTATATATTAGATATTATATATATTACATATGTAACCCTAGATGTATATATTATAATATGTTGTTAAATTAATAATATAATATATTAAAAATATATTATTTATTTGAATTTGTTATTAGATTATTTTATATATTTGAATTTAATAGAATGGAAAATATAAAAATAGACAAACTAAGTTAAATGATTTATATTGGTAACATAGGAGACAAAAATTAAGAGAAAATGTGTTATTCAAAATTATAAAAAATAAAACAATATGCTACTTATAACACTATTTTTTCATGAAGTGACTATTTAAATTTCAAATAAAAACATAAATATTAAAATATATAACATAAATTTTAATTTATTTTAAAATATAAAAATCTAATTAAAATGTGGTAATTTGTTTTATAGAGTTTAGACTTAGATTTCTATTTTCCCTATTTTTATTATTTTGATCTTGCATACTTACATTAACCATTATTCATTGATACATAGGAGAGATAATATTTTTTTATTTTTGATTAATCAAAGAGTAAGTATTAAAAGATTGAACAAATTAAAATCATAATAAATAATGAATTCAAGAAGAAAATTATTAAAATTAAAATTATTTATATTAATAATTAAAATATAAGATAATAAAAATTAAAGGAGTTGAGAATTTTTAAACTTAATTATTATAGTGGATGTCTTAACAATTATTCTTTTGGAAATATCAAAACTAAGAATGAAACCAACATAAAATTTTAATAAAATATATTTCAATAAAATGATGTGTACACTAAGTTAAAGCATTTATATTGCTAGTCAAATGGTATGTAGGGAAAACGAAAATTAAGAGATAAAAATATTTAACAAATAAAAATATATACTATCTATAGCAACAATTTTTTGGGGGCTAGAAATTTATAAATTATAGGTTGAATGGTAAGACTAACAATTTTTGTTGTGGTTTGTATTTTTCTTTTGTGCTTTATTTGTGCTAGGTTGTTGCCCATCTGTCTTTCACTCTCTTTGTTTATGCTTGTGTTTCTCCTTTTAGTTGTTTTGTTGTTTTGTGGGTTGAGGTGTCTGCTTTTCTAAACAAAACCATTTAAAATTAAATTATATCGGTAGTCAAATGCTGTAAAATAAATAAATAAATAAATAAAAGCTTACTTTGTAAATTGGAAAACTAATTATTATAATGAGTAGGTTTGTTTATATTAAAAAGGTAGATCACATAAATTATTCACACTTAAAAAGGAATTTGGAAAACCTGTTTTCATATTAAATAATTGACTATTAAAATTCCTAATAAAATATAAATATTATAGTATAGCATAATAGCTCAAATTCTAATTAATTTAAAAATATCAAAATATAATTAAAAGAATAAAAATAATTACCACTGTATACTACTAACCTAAAATAATGAAAAAAGAGATAAAAAGTCTTACTTTGTAAAATTGGAAAGTCATTCAGTCAAACTGCATCTTATAGAAACTAAAAATATATACCTTTACTTGGTAAAATTGAAAAACCTAATTATTATATTACCACATTTTTTATATATTGAGAATGTAAAATTATTTTAAAAAATATTATTTATTAAAAATTTAACTCTTTTTATTAAAACAATGAAAAGAATAGTCAATTTATAACGATAATCTAAAAGAATGTAAAAAAATCTAAATTATATATAAAATAAATATTTCAAAATATAAAATATAAGTATAAATTTAATGAATAGGTTGAATGATAAGATTAGCCATAACATCTAAAAAATTAAGGAAGTTATTAAAAAAGACTAAAATTTAAATATAAATTTGTTTATTAAACTATAATCTTCTTAAAAATTAAAAATATTAATATCAATATAATTTAACTATTTTAATTTAAAATATTTTAAATTAATATGAAGTATGATTTGTTACAATATATATAAGATTAATAGATGAATACTAAGTATGATTTGTTACAATGTAGGATTATACAAGTGATAAGATTAATAGATAAATATTAAGTATGATTTGTTACTATGCAGGATTAGCCACCATTCCATAATAATCGTTAATGGAAGTAATGGAAGCGCCAAAATCGCTTATATCGGGTGAAAATTGTGTACCAATTAGATTCAAGATAATTGATTTTTGAAGTATATTTTGTTATATAATTCGCATCTATACATTGATAATAGATTGAAAAAATTCAAATAGAAAAATTATTCAAGTTCTCATTGGTTAAAGTGAGAGTTATTAATAACTAGTTAAATTCTGGTGGTGCCTATAGTTCCCTAGAACTAAAAATTATATTTATAGAAGAAAAATAAAATAAATCTGCAATTTGTTTTATAATTTCACTTTTAACTTTAAATGTATGTTCACTCATTAAGTTGTATTTTTTTTACAATCAGATTTTTATTTTAGATATTTGTTTATAAAATATAAAGATGCATTAAAAATATATTAGAAATATTTTTCTTTATATTATATAGCATTCATAACATTAAATTAACATAAAATAATTTCACAATATCACTTAACATTCATAACTTAAACCTTTTATACACAATATCAAGTTAATTATAAAAACACATAAAATTATTTATAAGCAACTTAAATTTTTTAAAATTTAATAAAATATAATTTAATATAATTAAGAAAAATTAAATAAGAATTATAGATAAATTTATAAAATATTGATTTACTTATCAAGAAAAAATCAATTATAAATTTACTTATTATTGATAAATTTACTTACCAATCTATTTTAACCATCAAGAAGACATTAATCATTAGTGATTGCAATATTATTGGCACATCTTTTAAACTGACAAATAAACATTGAAAACACATTTATTTTTTAGTTCCTGCCAGGGGAACTATAGGCGACCCCTTTTCTTTAACAAGTTATTAATAACTTTGATTTTAACAAATGAGAACTCAACTTTTTTTCTGTTTGACAAATATTTGTATATAGTTAAAGTAAATATGCAAGATTTTTAACTTTTCAAATTTAAAAAATTAATTTTCCTCAATTTTATTGGCTACAAAACTTTGAGTGATAAGGGCGGATTTTCAAGAAGCATAAACTTTTTTATTTTTTTCACTTGTAATTAATTTATTTCGTTATTTTGAATCTTTTTAGTTCCTGCCATGGAACTATAGGCGACCCCTTGAACTTAACTACTGATTAATTGTTTTGCTTGCATCTAATCAAAATCTATTATTTTCTTTCCTATACATTATAGTTTAATTTTAATACATTATATTTTAATTTTTTTAAAGTTAAATGTACGATTTTTAACTTTTCAAATTCCAAAAATTATTTCCTCAATTTTAATGGCCCAAAAGTTTTAAGCGATAAGGGCGATTTTCCCGGCTCCATTATGAGAGTTGCGATTATAATGGGAGATAGAAAGGGAAGAGAAAATGATAATTACTTTTAACTTGACTATTCTATTTATGTTTGCAATCTAAATTTAACTAACTCTAAATACTAATAAATTCTCCTATACTTTTATTTTTAACTTAACTATTCTATTTAATGGCAATTACTTTTAACTTAACTATTCTATTTACATTTGCAATCTAAATTTAACTAACTCTAAATGCTAATAAATTCCCCTATACTTTTACTTTTAACTTAACTATTCTATTTAATGGCAATTACTTTTAACTTAACTATTCTATTTAGATTTGCAATCTAAATTTAACTAACTCTAAATGCTAATAAATTCCCCTATACTTTTACTTTTAACCTAACTATTCTATTTATGTTTGCAATCTAAATTCATCCAACTCTAAATGCTAATAAACTCCCCTATACTAATTTCTTAAATATTCTATGTAATTTAAATTATATAGGTTAATTATTCAATTTATTTTTGCAATACAAACCTTAGACTCGATATTAATAAAGTCAACTATGCTAATTTTTTGAAGATCATTTTTTTGTTAAATAATGTATCTATACATTCAAACTATATTTTTTAAGATTAATTTTTGGTAATATTAATTTTCATTTGCCTTTGATAAATTAAAATATATTTCTTGAAATCTATTTTTTAATATAAAATCAATTAATACTAATTTCTTTTGAAATTTGATAAATTGAACTAAACTAATTTTCTTTACAAAAAAAGAAAATAATTAATTTCTAGATAGTTTTAATATAATTACTTTTAAAATAATTTGATTATTTTAAAAATTAAACTATATAATTTTTGCTAATACTAAATTAGATGCTAAATTAGTTTGATCTATTTTATTTAAAAAATAAATTTACTAAATCTATTTACTTTGTTAATAAATGTCAAATTCCTTTATAAAATAAAATTTTAACTAATATCTATGTCTAAATAAATCATTCAATTTAAAATTTTCTATATAACTAGAAACAGGTACTTTGCATTTTAAATTTTATTTCATACTTATGGCCGTGCATGTACAATTGAGGTACAAATTTTCTGGATATAAAATTGAGGCTCAAAATTTTTGGATTTGAAATAATTATTTTTTAAACCATTTCTTGCATAACTGTTTTCTCATTTGAATATAATCAAACTACATAATTGCTTCATAGTTCATCGTGAATGCTTCTTCCTCTACAATTTGCAGGTGATTCAAGTACACATTCATATTTATGTTTTGTGGGTAAAAGATGTTGAAATTATGAAGCCCAATCGATTCATCTGTCTAACCGTTTTATTCTTTGATGTTTCATTTCTTTCTTTTTTCCTCTCATATTCTTGATATTTATGTTTTGTGGGTAAAAGATGTTGGAATTATGAAGCCCAATAGATTCATTTGTCTAACCGTTTTATTCTTTGATGTTTCATTTCTTTCTTTTGTCCTCTTATATTCTTGATATTTATGTTTTGTGGGTAAAATATGTTGGAATTATGAAGCCCAATCGATTCATTTGTCTAACCGTTTTATTCTTTGATGTTTCATTTCTTTCTTTTGTCCTCTCATATTCTTGATTGATGCTCTCTTTGGAGTTGGTAAAAAAAGATAGTAGTTGAGCTGTTGATATTGTATTGTATCTGAATTAATAGAGTGCCCTTGCTTCTAAAAGTGGATGTAGTCTGCATTCTCCATGAGTCTACATTTTGCAAATTTATTACCATTCTAAACATTTGTATTGGTCATATGCTCTTTTTTCCCCTTTAGTTCTTTTTAAGTATCTTAGTGTATTGTTCTAGTTTGAATAATAGTCAAAATTGCAAAGCAAGGATACCATGGGTGTAATGTAATTTTACATATTTTAGAGGTATTGTCAAGTCCTCTTTTGTCTTTCCTGCAACATTTGTTTAATTTTTGTTCATTTCTTATTAATAATCTTTTTAAATAGCGAAGTCAAATGAATATCGACAGTAACATTTAAAAGAATGAAGTGTACTTAATATTTTTATTAGTGAATAACATACATTTACAATACAATTCTGTCATATTCTTTCAGGCACTTTGTTAAATAGATTACATGTATTCTCCATGTCAATAATTGAAAGATCTTCTCATTATTTTTTACGTAAGTGTACAATTCTTTATGGGTAAAATAACAAAATCTACTATTGTCAGCACCCAATTTTTAGAACACAACAAAAAAATTTAACAAGTATAACAATAATTTTAATTATTTGTGAATAAAATAAATATAATATAAATTAAAGTAAATTATATCAATACAATATATAGAACTATAATATATAATAATAAAATAGCATAATTTTTATTTTTTTCCAGTTAAAATATTTGTTTGATTTTTGTAGGCAAACTTCATTTAACTAATGAAAATGATACACCAATTAAAATATTTGTTTGCTTTAATACATAAATTTGCATAATGATTGTATACCTTATCCAAATTGGTTGTCTGGTTGTACTTCATATTCTATAAGTTCATTACAGACACAATAGATTGAATATTGTAAATAACAACATTAGTCATTATTACAGGGATCTCTACTTTTATTTGTTTTTACCTCTTGGCATTTTTGCTCAAGTTTGGTTTTATTTGATATAAGAAAAATAAATAAGGAGATTTTGAAAATATGGAGCTAGCCTGATTCTACCCTCATTCATCTGCCCCTTAGATAAACTAATTTATAGTCTCATTGCATGATTTGGCTCTCATATATGCCATTTATTGAAACTTTAAACTTAGTTTCAACTTTCTTTAATATTTTGGTTAAATATAAGATTAGAGTATCAATTTATCAACCTTCCAATAAATTGGAGGAACATAAATATGAGTTTTTCAGCCAAACCCAATAGCCTGATTTGGGACACTACTTGTCCATTGATTGTCATTAATGTATACCAAAATATAAAAATTGAAGATGCCTTCAATAGTCAATATAAACCTACTATTTTAAAAAAAACTCCTACTATAAAACTATCCAAGGATTCCATATTTAAATGTTGGTCATAATGGGTGCACCCCCTTGCAAGATTAATCACACTACAAGAAGATATAAAAATCACAAGGTTCCAAGCCTATTTGTCAAGTTGGAATAAATCCAATGCCACATTGCATGGTAAGTTCCATCATAGGCTTCTCTACAACATCATCCCTTAACCATGGAACTTCATCACAAACCTTATCTTACATAAAATGATAATTAACCAAATGTAGGTTGAGGTTGTGTGGAATTTCTATTGCATGGTGACCCAGTTACATATGTCATAGACACAAGGTCATAAATTTGTTGCAGACTATCAACATATCTATAAATTTATAAGTACAAATGTTTAGTCTATACATAAATACACATTGATTAAGGGTGGACTACATTATCTCTTCTTAAAATTTTTTTTGACATGTCAGAATATCGGCCATATTCTATTGAATAGCTCTAAAATTTGAAACATAGTAGACTATTTTTATTTAAGTATTAATTTAAAGTTTTAAACCATGTTTCCTAAAAAAAATATGTAGACTGGATAGCTACTCAAAACAAAAAGAATTTTCTATGTAGATTTTACTCATGAAGTAGATATTCTTGTTGCTGCAGTAAGTGTGCCAAATTTGGTTCATGGTCATTAGCTAAAAATTGGTGTAGTACTAATTGATCTTGGATTAAATATAGTAGAGGTATGGCACCTTTTAACTCCTTTTTCAAAAAAAAAATTGTAAGTAAAGGATGGTTAATATATAGAAAATTAAAACTATTGCTTCCACTTTTGAAGGATCCTAGTGCTAAAAGAGAATACCAAAATTAGTCAGTCATGTTTTCTATGAAGAGGCTTCAAGGATAGCTTCAACAATTAATCCTCTACCTTGTGGTCTTGGTCTAATGAATATTGCAATTTTTTTTTCTACTACTCTACAATCCTCAAAATGGGCATATGGGTTCAATTGAAATTTTTGATGTTTGATTTAGGCCTTTTGTAATACACTTCACATTATGTTTTATTAGGCTTATAAACGAGTTATCTAAATTACTGAATGGAATAAAAAGATCATTTTCTATTGTAAGGCATTTTTTGGAGACATTAGGAACCTATAAAAGGACTTGGGACTATATGCTTTCATTTTAACTAGTTATTAGTTATTTTAAGAGCTCTTGTTATTAGTTCCCCCAGGGAACTATAGGAACCATCAAATCTTAACTAGTTATTAATAATTCTCTTTTTAACCAATGAGATCTGAAGCATTTTTTCTATATTTCAAAATTCAATTCTCTTCAATCTAATTGGAAGACAAATTTCACTTGATATAAGTGATTAATGTGCTTCCATTACTTCCATTTCAAATCTGAACTAATTTTTAGGAGTTTTATTAAACTTAGGTTGTTTATTTCCAATAATTCAATGAGGTAAACCATACTAACTATTTTGAAAATTAAATTACACTATAACGATAAATTACTTTTTATTAAATTACACTATAAAAATAAATTACTTTTCATTAAATTACTTACTAATTACCCCTCACATTGGGTACATAACATTTATTTACTATTTTCCTTTGCATTATTAAAATAATAATAATAATTAATAAAATTTATACTTTGAATAACAAATGCTAACTAATTAATCAATATAACATCAAAATTCAACTTTTTTTAATTACCTTTAATACTAAATTGATTTGTAGCATAAATTTAATTGAGCGAATTCTTTCAAAATATTAATATCAATTACTCAAAAAAATTACTTTTTAATATAAATTAATTAATTATTATGTAAAAATAAATGAATACCTTGTAAATTATTTTTATATTATAATTTGAATAAATTAATACTAATCACCTCTCTTTGTCATAAATTAATTCTAAAACAACACTTATTAAACATATATTTAAACTAACAAATTTTCAATTGCTTTGAAATTTGAACTAACTCTAATTACTAAGATACGTTTTGCAAAATAAATGAATTAAGACTAGAATAATTATTTAAAGTAAATACTAATTACTTTTATAAAATATTTATTATTTTTAAAAATCAACTTTAAAATTAACAGTAATTACTTTTAAATCAAATTGAAATTAATATTAATAAATTAATCATTTAAATCAATCACAAATTCTATCATATTTGTTTTAGAAATAATTCACCTTCTATTTACAACTTATATTAATTACTATATATTAGTTTGTGAAATAAAACATGTTAACTAATTAATAATTAATAAGGAAATAAATAACTTTATTATATTAATTAAATAAATAGTCTAAATTTAAAGAATTTTTTTCTTCTCATTTAAATTAAAAAAATGTTTAGTTTTAGCCAAGTTTAAATGTTCATATTAAATATTTTAATATATATATATAAATATATAATAAATTTAAATATTTGTAAAGACAAATATATATATTTTATATTATATTATAATTTTTTTTAAAAAAATAAATATTAATTAATAATAAAATTAAAATTTTATTAATTTTTTTAAAGTAACAAGGCCATTGGCCTCTCCATGGATTTATGCACGTTGTAAATATATATTTTAAATATTTATATTGAATTAAAATAAATATATATATATATATAATTATTATATTTATATATGTATTAATTAGTAATATATATATTTATAACTATATAAATTAAAATTGACATGATTCCCTTTTTATATTAATATTTGAATAAAAATATTATCATAAAATATTAAACTTTAATTTATTGAAGTAATGAAACGTATATGATTTTAAAAATTGTAAATAAATTGATTGAGTAAAATAATTTAGAGGAAATAATATAAAGAAAAATTATTTTAATTATTAGATTATTTTTTTTATAAGAAAAACATAATTTCCTTCAAGATATTTTCATAAGAATATGGGTTTGAGCCACATAAAATTATTTTAGAAAAAAAACTATCTTCAAAACAAATTTTAATTTTCAAAGAACATAAAAATTAAATATATGCATTTTAATATTTGAGTCAAATATAGATTTTTAAGAAATATTTTTTTTAATTGATTCCTCTACTTGTTAAGTAGGAAAGCATAACTAGCTATGCATATTCATCTCAATTCCTTTCAACCTTATAAGTTAATATTCAAGTAGATACCTACTTATCAATTAGGAAAACCTGACAAACTGTGCAGATTGTTTGTAACTATGTTTACCTCAACAAACTCTTTCTATTCCTCTCAATTCCTTTCATCCACACGTGTTCATTCTAAACTATAAAAAATAAACTACCTCATCCTCAAAAAATTTTGGCTACACAACAAGTACAATTACGTTTCTTAATCTATAACATCATGTAATATTGTAATCTTATCAAAATATTATCTTTTGACAACTCAAGCATGATCATCCTTAAATTGTTTCAAAATTTTATATCTATTGGATAACATAGTGAATTTGAGCAACTTAGTTTTCCCTAGATTTTGAAAGCAATTATAGTAGCATTGAGCTTAGAGACCACAATGTTGTATTATGACTAAAACAATTTTTTTCCTTTAGATGGACTTGACAACATATGTAGAGAAGCATGAATTTGTTTTCGATGTAGTCCTAGATGAGCATGTCACAAATGATGATGTGAACTAATGTACCCATGCCATTGTTCTCATTTGGAGTAAAATCATTATATCATGCTTATAACTATCCTTGATTACGTCTATCAATAGATTGCCTAATCTCCATTGAGAATGTCATAATCTAAAAATATTGTCAGGTGAATGGCATAATCTATAAAAGGGGTTAGATATTACTATTATTAACACCTAGAGTTTTCACATGGTACACCACTATTGTAGTCGATGTAATACAAATTTGGTCGGAACATTTATCTCTCTTAATGGTGTCAGAAGTTCTATCTTAATGTTGATGACTAAAAGCAAACTGGATGTTGAAAGAGTGTTGGTTAAACTTGAATTTTTATGGTATGTCATACTTCTATGGTTTGAATTAGTGTTATGATTAGGGTCAAGTTCAAGTTATAGTTAGGGTTTATTTAGGCTTATTTTGGTTAATCTTACAATTGGGGTTTAACTAGAATGCTAATTGAACCCTAATTTAACCCTTACAACAAGGTTCAATTAGAGTCAGGGTTCGAGTTCAATTAGGGTTAGGGTTGGCATTCAATTAGTGCTATGATTAGAATCAAGTTCAAGTTACAGTTAGGGTTCAATTAGGCTTATTTTAGTTCAGTTTACAATTAAGGTTTAATTAGAGTTAGGTTTATGGTTCAATTAGGGTTAAGGTTAGGGTTCATTTAGATTAAGGTTCAAGTAGGGTTCAATTAGGATTTAATTAGGGTTATGATTATTGTTTAAATAGGGTTAGGTTTAATGTTAAGTTAGGATTAAAATTATTAATCTAAAATAAAACTTGAAGCTAAGGTTAGAGCTATGGTAAGTGGTAGAGTTAGGCTTAAATTAGGGTTTAATAAAGGGTAGGTTACAATAAGGGTATAATAATATTGGTTAATTTTTAAGTCATGACCATGCTAGATGCCAATTTGGTTTAAAAGACCCCTCGTTTTCAAAGCCCACAAGACATTTATTTCTATATACCTTAGATATTGTTCATATTTATTATCATTGTGTTTGACCTCATGAGAATGCTTTAGAGTAAAGTACACCTTGCGAATCCACCTAGACCTTGGGGTGGTATTGTTGAATGGTTGTATCTGGTTCATAGCTCCGGTCAAAAGCATTTACCCCTTGAATAAAAATATATATATATAGAAAATTAAAGCTATTGCTTCTAATTTTGTATGATCCTAGTGCTAAAAGAGAATACCAATTAGTTGGTCATATTTCCTATGAAGAGGATTCAAGAATAACTTCATCAATTAATCCTCTACCTTGTGGTCTTGGTCTAATGAATATTGCTACTTTCCACTACTCTACAATCAACAAAATGAACATATCGGTTCAATTGGTTACGATGTTTGATCTGGGCCGTTGCAATACACAACAAATACAAACAAAACTGTTTCTAAAACTTTATGGCGGGAACTGACATCAAAATACTTGTTATATTATAACATTCACTTAACTTAAACCTTTTATACACAGTGATAGAGTTAACTATAAAATTGTATGAGTTTGATTTGCTATATCTCATATAATAAACATAGAGTAGAGATTTGAAAATATTTTTAAGATTATATAACAAAATTTGGTGAATTTATAGAGATTATTTTTTTTATTAAGTGATAGAATCTAATCCCAATACATTCAAATTATAAAATTCTAACTATAATCCAAACTTACAAAACTAACACTAATTAACAAGGCTAATCTAATTTTGTAACCAACCCTAAACATAACTATGATTTCTGAAACTAACATTAATATTTCGTTGAACCACTTCTTCTTACTAAATACTTAACCCTTTGGTTGGACTACTTTTTTAACTTCAAGCTCTATCCTTGGGAACCTTAATCTTTTACCCCAACTGACTAATCCGTCTAATCCTATATCTAATTTTATTAAAGTCCTAACCCTATTTAGACCTTAACTTAATTTAAACTCATGTTTAGGGTTAAGTTCAATTCCAATTCAGTTGAATTATGGTTATGATTAGGTCAAAATTCAAATAGGATTATGGTTGGAGTTTAATTAAGGTTGCTATTCACTTAGGGTTAAGGTTCAATTAGTATTCAATTTGGGTTAGGGATCAATTAGGGTTATAATTCAATAAGAGTTTAATTAAGGTCGGGGTTAAGGTTAGTCTTAAATTAGGGCTAGGATTGCAGTTAGGGTTCAATTAAGGTAAGGGTTATTGTCTATTTTAGGGTTAGGGTTCAATTAGAGTTCTCTATGGTTTTGATACAATTAGGGTTACGATTACAGTTCAATTAGTGTTAGAGTTAGGGTTATAATAGGAGTTCAATCAGGTTAGGTTCAAGGTTTAATTAGTGTTAGAGTGAGGGTTGCAATAATAAAATTTTCCATAATGATATGGAAAGGCATTCAATTGGATTCATACTGATGCATAAATAAAAATTGGTAATTTAAAATTCTCTAGAACTAAAGTTATAACAACAAATACAATCCCTTAATAGCAATCATTTGTTCTTGTTAGGGTTGGGATAAGAATTTAATGGGTCCAACTGAGACTTAGGAAATAAAACCCTGCAGAGGAAATAAAGCATTAAAATCAAAGTTAGGTTTTAATTTTAATTCGGTGACGTAAGCCTAAGCCATTAACTCCAGTGGTCATGTCACCGACGGCTTAGCCAAAGCATTTCATTAAATACTAACCGTGTAATGTGTAGGTTTTCCAGATTCGAAGATATGGGAGAAGATCTCGATCGTACCCCGCCAACTCGCAGACCTAAGGTGTCGCCCTATTATTTGGCTCGAGTAAGCAAAAGGCAAATGTGTGTCCTGTATGGAATGTGGGGCCCAATATCCACTATTGAGCTCATAACCCATGGTTTTAGATTGACAATGAAGATCAAAAGCTAATGTAAATCTCTGCTGTTCTAGCTGGCAAGAGGAAGATGAAGGTTGGTGAAGCATTAATGAATTATTCCTTGCTTGTGTAGACACATCGATCTCAATCTGTGTGAAGATGTTGTTGTTGGCAATCATGAAGGGTGATCTTTGGATTCTCATGTAGCTCTAGTTAAACGGTGACTGTACATACACCGCCAAATTGCCATGTTTGCACATGCATGTTTATTAAGCATTGATGAAGTTTGCCATTACCTCGCACAATAAATAGAAGAGGAATTTACTACTAATAGTGTCATTCTTGTAGCAGTTAGAGCACTTTGTGGGTTTAGTCTAATCAAGTTTGAGTGCTTGTCTAAGAAGAGAAAATGAGTAAATCAGTAAGGAGGTCTGTTCATTTGAGCTCACAAAAGCTCGGTCCTGCTATTCAGGAAGGTACTTTGGTTGACAAGCCCAGGCTTGTGCCCACTAGATGCAGTAGAAGGTTGCAATTCCAGGACGTTGCTACTCAACTAGTAGATGACAAAGGCAAGCAGTCGGCGGTGTGCTCCATTACTAGTGTTGGTAGGAAAATAAGGTATGGGCGGCATGGCTACTCTGGATGCCAACACTCGCCCATTGACCTTACGAGCAACACTTCTGATGATGTAACCAAGACCGACTCGGACTACTATCGGTATTTACCTCTCTTCAATCACGGTCTGTTCTCTGATGATGAAGAGATAGCTATGGTGCCATTGGTTGTTAAAACCCCAAGCGGACCGACTCAAAACATATTGGGCAACGACAATAAAGAAGATGAGGCTGAGAGTCTACCGTATTGGGCAACAACTAGAAGCGGGCGTGTATACCAGGATCGGAGTGTTGGTAAGGGAATGGTGGCAGGTAAATAAGAAGTTGTTGTGGTGCCTTCGTGGCAATTTGGTTTCCTTGCATTTTTGTGTGGATAGCGACAAGGGGATTTTGATGACAATTTGTGTCCCCTTTTCTTTTAGATTTCCCTAGTTCATGTGCCAAGATTTTGATGACAATTTGTGTTCCCTTTTCTTCTAGCTTTCCCCAGTTTGTGCGCCACCATGTTTTGTAGATTCAACATGTGGGAAGTTTTGATAGGAAATTCAAATGCAAATGAGATTTTGTTCAAATTAAAACCCCAGGTGTACCGAATTGAACCGTATTGGGTAACAACTAGAAGCGGGCGTGTATACCAGGGTCAGAGTGTTGGTAAGGGAATGGTGGCGGGTAAATAAGAAGTTGTTGTGGTGCCATTGGTGGTAATTTGGTTGCCTGGATTTTTTGTGTGGATAGCGACAAGGGGATTTTGATGACAATTTGTGTTCCCCTATTCTTTTACGCTACCCCAGTCCATGCACTATAAATGTTTTGCAGATTCAACGTGTGGGAAGTTTTGAAATGAAATTAAAATGCAATGGAGATTTTGTTCAAATGAGAATTTGTGGTGAAATTACATTTGAGCCTGAAGCTTGTTGCTCCATTGTCATATAAAAGGGAATTCAAGGCTCATTTGTAGGGAGAGAACTAATGAAAGCTCTAGCTAGGTTTTGAGTTGAATATATGGGTAGAATCTATCCTCTGATGAGGAAGTGATATCTGTGGTGCCATTGGCTGTTAAAACCCCAAAGCAACGGGAATGAATGAGATAGCCTGAAGCTCTCGATAAATAAAACATTCTAATTTGTATGTAGATATGACTTATAAGCACATGAATAAATGTATAATTCTAATATATTTTCTCTCCTTATGTGGATTTGAGTTAATTTTGAATAAAATGTTAATGAAGCTGTCATTCTTCTTTTGAGAATTTGTTCAATTGTGTGTCTATGTTTTTGCTTTGATTCAAGAAAATCAATTAAATGCTTAAATGGAGTCATAAGTTTACAATTATTTACAAAGTATTTGATAAGTAGTAATATATCAGATAATTGAGCTCCATAATGCAAGGTATTATATGAGGGCCGGGCTTAACCGGCACACTGTAAGGGTACACTCCCTTAGATGTTCGGCACCATGTGGGGCCCTCTTAACCCAACCTCTCTCTCATTTCTGTAGCATTTCTTGAACCACACCATTTCAAATCTATGTTTCCGTAGTACTCCACCGTTGCAGTTTACACTTGCCATTCTCGTTCCCATTCTCCTTCCATAGCTGTTCGCTTTTTCCATTTGCACTTTACACATTTGCTCAGTCATTGGATTGGGGGATTTAGTCTTAATCCCACATTCATTTCATTACATGAATTGTGGTGAGTGTTCCTTTTATATTACGAAGTATCGGTTCATTTTCTTTGTTAGGAAATAGAAAAGATTTATCTTTCTTATAACTTTAATAATAACTTTTTTTAAAAAGATTATATCTTATTTATAATATTTATTAATGTTAATTATATTTAATTCGGTTATTTTAATGAAAAAATGTTTATTATGTTTTATTTAAAAAATAATATTATTTTTATATTAGATGATTGATATTTAAATTAAAATGAATTAAATGTGATGTTTTTTGAGATGTAGATGTTGATTATTTGAAGTGTTAAAAGAGGTTTTGACTTGATTTTTATAAATGCTTTTAAATATGCAAATTAAGTGTTCTTTTCTTTGGTTCAAATATGTGTACAAAATAAAACTAGTCTACAAACTTCAATCTATAATTCCAATAATCAACTACTAAAAAATTAATATTTGAAATTGATTATCTTTTAACATTTACACTTTATTATGGATTGACAATGCTTACAAACATCATTTTTAAAGCAAAGGCAATAAGCCTATATATTTATATATTAATATAATAAGAGTGAATATACATAGTATTACAAAATCTACTAAAATTGTGAGGCTTGTGTTATCTTCATTTAGATCCCTAGATGGTCATAACAAATGTCTCAAAGTATTGCTTTTGGTTCATATCCATGTCTAAGAAACGAAACTAGTGTGCAAATATAAAACTATACCATAAGAATAAACTAGTAAATAATTGATGTTTATAATTTACATGTGTTGATCTTCTAATATTTGAACCTCAATATAGATAGAAAGTGTTTAGTAACATTTTTAGGGAATATAGATAGAAAGTGTTTAGTAACATTTATAGGGAATGTGCTAAATTGTGAGGATTTTGTTCTCCTCAATTAGAGCCCTAACCAAACCAATTCCATGACATAGGAATAATGATTAGAGACATGATGATAAATTAGAGACATGATGATATATGCTATGAGAAAATGTTATTACATTTTTGTCAATGAAAATGTTCTTTTGATAAATCCTCATTGTCCTAATAATCTTTGATCATTTTAAATGCTTAAATGATTTTATTTAAGTAAAATACAACATGCAAATCAAGATAAACATGCATTAGGTAAGCTCATAATGATTAGTGGGAGGGTGTTGTCAAGATTTAAATTGAATTTAAATTTTAAATGTGTAGGGTTGATAATTACTATGTCAAGTTTGCAATAGTATATCTTATGCAAGGTAGGGTAATGTCATGAGATTAATTCACACAAGAATATCCCACTTGTAGACTTGTTATTGAACAAAGGACAATCTATTCAAAGTTTACCAAAAATAGTAATGAAAAAGGGCATGAATATATATTTTTCTAAGATGGATGCATGTGAACTTCTATTATGGTGTATGTTAAAGTAAAACAAGATATCAATGAGGAAACTATTTAAGTAATTTTAAATACTAAAAGATATAGATTTACTTAAAATATATGTAGTTTACAATTATATTCTCCTTCCAATAGTAACTCCACCAAAAGCATACAAAATTTAAAAAATATGTAATGAATAACATATATCAAACATTTAAAATAAATATGAGAATTTTTTTGTTTAGTTGAGTATTTGTATCAATTTATATATATACATATATTATTACTAAATTCTAGATAGATTCTTATTTTCTCAGTATTTGGAGATCATTATTTAGTTCCTTTTTTCCCTCAATTTCCTTATATAATATTACACCTCTTTCAATGCAAAGAGTCCATATCTAATCACTTTAAGTCAACCCTAGATTTCTTGTGGGCTTTTCCAAATGACTTATATTTAGAGCTAAACCTTTTAATCACACAATTATCAATACATAATATCTCTAAATCATCAGTAAAACCAAAGATCCATCTAATGCATGTGTTAAAATATTTAAATTATTTCCTTTTAATATAAGAAGTTAATATTTGCTAAAAATTAATTGATATGTGGATCTTGCTAAAAAAATTCTCTCGCTATCAATTGAAAAAATAGGATTCCAAATGTTACCAACCCAAGGTCCCTATTCCAGGTTGTGCAGAAAAAATGCCTTTGATGGAAGGGAGATCAAAGAATTGCTTCAATAAGATTTTATTCCATCTAATCTCAATTGCATGAGTCCTTGAATGAGGAGTTGGTGAGGATCTCAAGCATAATTTGAGAAAATTGTAAATTAAGAAGATTCATGGTTTAAAAGTTAGGGCTAAAATAAATTGGCTAAAAAATGGAGATAAAGGCTTTGATTTCTTCTTTAATTATATAAAGGAGAAAAATGCTAGGGAAGAAATTGGATCAATCTAGGTGAATAATAAACATATAAATGGTCTTTCTTTGGTTATAAATGAATTTTGATCTTTCTATTAAAATATTTTCTTTGTTGAAGATAGCAATGTGGACTATAAAAGATCCCAAGATCATTGTGCACAAGTCATCCCTGGGAAAATCAAAGAGGAAGACAATGATTGGCCTACTAGAGATATAGAGTAAGGATGAGATTGTAAAGGATATTAGAATATATAAAAAGGATAAATCTCCAAGTATAGATGGGCTTGCTACAATTTTATAAAAAAAAATTTAACTAGATTAGGGTTGGGGTTAAGGTTCAATTAGGATAAGAATTAGTGTTAGGGTCAGGATTAGAGTTCAACTATAGTTCAAAGTTAGGGGTATGGTACAATTAGGACTACTATTCAATAAGTGTTCCCTTACGGTTATGATTAGAGTTATGAATCTACAATTAGGGTTCAATTAGGGTTATGATTAGAGTTATGAATCTACAATTAGGGTTCAATTAATGTTCACTTAGGGTTTCTTTCTTGGGAGAAGTTTATTGTATGCTACATGTGTATTTTATAAAATTAATATGTCAAGAATTAGTTGTAGATAATACTACATGTGATTTTTCATATGGTATTAAATTGTAGATTAAAACTGATAATATATTTCCTTCCTTCTTTTGCATTGTAAGCTACCATAATATATGGCCTTCAAACTCTATTCATATTTTGAGCTTTTCTAAACTATACTAACATGACATCCAACAAATAAATTTGTTATGCATTTTTTCCAAGCACAAATCCTTAGGAATTTTTACTCGCAAGCTACTTAGGCTAATTTGTTTATTGCAATAAATAAAATTGGCTAATTTCACCTCAATATATATATTATGAATTTTGAGGGAAAATATTAAAATTATTTATATATATATATATATAGAAAAAATTTAAATGCAAGGGATTCAAGTACATACCTTTACTTTTGTTACGCTGATGAAGATAATAACAAAGGATGAAGTGCCAAATCCATGACATGATCTTCCTAAAAAACTCCGAATATCTTTGCTCTATGTGGCACTTGGAAATTTCTACAAACTATAACTAACTCCTACCTTCAGATTTCCAGACTCTTGGACCTATTTTGCATCAATAAATATGAGCTTTGGACACATCCCTCCTAATCTAGCATACAATATGTGAAAAATGGATCAGTAAAACAGCTGGGAAAGTAGGTAAGGAGACAGGACTGTAAGGTCCAGCCACCTTGTATCTCCCTATAGATAGAGTGTAGAGATGAATATAGAATGAGAGAGGCAAAGGGATAAAAATAGATAGAGATATAGAGAGAGATAGATGGAGAAATAAATATATAGAGAGATAGGGAGATAGAGGGGGATATATATATATATAGAGAGAGAGAGAGATATGGAAAGATAGTCTATATAAGGAGATATAGAGAGAGGGGAGATAGAGAGAGAGAGAGATAAACTTGACAACAAACCTAAATGTAACCTTAATCTTAATGCTAACCCTAACCCTAATTTTGATGCGAACCCTGACCCACATCATAATGTTAACCATATTTCTAACCCTAACTATATTTGTAGCCCTAATCCTAACCTAAACCCTAACCCTAACTATATCTCTTAACCCCAACCTAACCATAATCCTAACCCTAAACTTGATCCAAAACATAACTATAACCCTAATCTTCATAACCTTAACCCCAATTATTACCCCAACCCTAACTATATATATTAACCCTAAACTTGGCCCTAAACCTTATTGTAACCCTAATCCTCATGCTAACCCGAACCTTAATCCTAAACTTATCTTGATGATAACCCTAACCCTAATTTTGATGCAAACCATGTCTGTCATCCTAATATTAACCCTAACCCCAATCCTAACTATATATTAACTCTAACCCTAACCCTAACTATATCTCTAGACCTAACCCTAACCTTAACTATATCTCTTAAGCTTAACCCTAACCATAATCCTAACTAAACATTGATGATATAATATTTTTATTATAATATTATAAATATACTAAAAATATATTTTATATATTTTAACTTAACATTTTAAATATTAAATTATATATATTATTTTCAAAATTGAATTACAAATACATTATACTATCATATTATACCAGGTTAGGCTAGGATTACTTACTAGGCTAGGTTTACTGATTTGGTTTAGGTGCCAGGGGTTAGGCTAGGCTTCTAGGATTAGGGTTAAGGTTAGAATCAGGAAATAGGACAGGGGTTAGGCTTCACCAGGTTAGACTCCCAGGATTAGCTAGGGCTTAGGCTTAGGGATTAGGGGAAGGATTGTGATTAGGGTTGGTGGCAGGGTTAGGGACCCAACCGATCTTAATAATCCTAACCCTTAACCCCCAATCCCAACCCTAACACATCAACCCTAACCATAACCCCACCAGAACTCCTAACTCTAACCTCATTCACGATAAACCTATTCACGATGATAACCTGTTCCAACCTAATTCTTCTTAACTCTAAACCTAAATTCAAATTACTATATTTATCATTTATAAACTATTCCCAACTTTGCAATCATAACCCTAATCCTAACCCTAATCCTAACCCTAAACCAACTCTAACTTCATTCATGATAACCCTAACCCTAATCATATTAATGATTATAAGCCTATTGGTGATGATAACCCTAACCCTAATCTTATTCGTGATGAATAACTTCATTATGATGATAACCCTAACTGTAACCATAACTATAACCATAACCCTAACCCTTACAGTAACCCTAACCCTAACCCTAACCCTGATCCTATTCGCGATGATAAACCTATTCGTAATAATAACCCCAACCCTAATCCCAATTTTAACTTAACCCCTAAACCTAACCCTAACCCTAACTCCTAACACTGGAACCCTAAACCAAAACTCTATTCGTGGATGAGATAACCCTAACTCCTATTCATGATATAAATCTAATTGTGATGACAAAACCTAACCCATTCCCAATTTTAACTCTAACTCATCCCTAAACCTTTAACCCTAACCCTAACCTCTAACCCCAATTCCTATTTGGTGATGATGATAAACGATTTTGTGATGATAACCAACACTACTACTAACCCCAACCCTAACCCTAATTATAAACCCTAAATGAATTATAAACCTAACCCTAACCCACATTAAACACTAATTTCAATCATAAGTGTAATCAAGCCTTAATGATAACCTTGAATCATAATTCTATTTCAACCCCAAACCTAACCCTAACACTAATTTGTTAAATATAGTATGGTAGTTTTAATATATTAATTTAAAAACTTATGATAAAATTTGACCTCAACCGTGAATCGTAGTTGCAGTTCTAGCCCCATCTCTAAACTCTAACCTTATTTGAACCCTAACCTTATTAGTAACATTAATTTAACTCTATACAATTTTAATTGAACCCCAACTGTAATTAAATCTTTAATTCTACCCTAACTCAACCCCACTTAATGCTATTAGAATTGATAATCCTAATTAAGTTCCCAGCTGCAACTTATATAACATTAAAAATAAATTCCATAAATAACCCTATCTTTAATCAATTTTATTATATGTAACCTAATCAAACCTAACATTACTGAACCTTAATTAAAACTTCCAACCCTAATCCCAAGTGAACAGATTCCTAACCCTAAATGAACCCTAAACCAAAATGTAAGCATTATTGAAGGCTAACCCCAACACTAACCCTAACCCTTATTGAATTGTAATAGTAATTGCAACCCTATATGAACCCTAACCTTAATTGATCCTAGAACCCTCACACAAATCTAACCCTAACCCTAAATCAACCCTAATCATAACCATAATTCATTTGTAAAAGTAATTGAACCCTAACCTTGAAAAAAATCCAGCCTTACTAGCTATAATAAGTTTTAGAGTTATAGTTAACTTAATAGATGTCTATTATTATTATAATAATTATAGCAGATTGTAGTCAAGGTTATAGTTAAAACATACCTTAATAACCTAACCTGCATAAATTTATTTATAGTTAATCATTACAATTTATTGTAATTATGTAACCTAATAATAAGTTAAACTCGATTAGAAACAATCAAATTATTATTATAATTACACATTAAGGTTAACTTATGATTTCTAATGGCCTTACTATTAATAGTAAGGCTAAACTTGCCATGAATTTGATTTTTATTATTATAATTATTAATAGTAAGGCTAACTTATTATGATATTAAGTTATTAATTATAAATATATTAATTCAAATTATTTATTATGATATCCTTCTCGAGGCGCCTAATTTTTAATCAAATTTTTATTATAAAAATTGAATAGGTGCCTTGAGAAGGATATCTCTCAGCGTATTTTATATATATTATTAAATAAAACATTCATTAAAGGAAAAGGGGACATTACTAGGCAAATGGAAAATTTCCTCGGGCCCCACCTTGTACAGTCCACATGGCAGCCGCCCGTGATTTCGCAATCAACCAAAGTACCATCGCAGGATGGCGGGGAACGACTCAGATCAAAGTATAGTTGATGAACAGTCACGCATATTTGATCCACAAATGGGACATGTGTCGCCCGCCCGCGATATTGCCATCCTACAATTCTGGATCATAGGATGGCGGGCAACCGTTGATCTTGAAGGAATTTTGATTGACGGCAGCGCGAATTTCATCCTTCTAAAAAATAAAACATTCATTAAAGGGAAAGGGAACATTACTAGGTGGATGGAAAATTTCCTCGGGCCCCACCTTGTACAGTCGACGTGGCAACCGCCCGTGATTTTGCAATCAACCAAAGAAACCATCGTGAGATGGTGGGGAATGACTCAGATCAAAGGACAGTTGATGAACAGTCGCACAAATTTGATCCACAGATGGGACACATGTCGCTTGCCCGCGATATCGCCATCCTACAATTCCCGATCATGGGATGGCGGGCAACCGTTGATCTTGAAGGAATTTTGATCGACGGCAGCATGAATTTCATCCTTCTAAAAAATAAAGCATTCATTAAAGGGCAAGGGGACATTACTAGGCGGATGGAAAACAACGACATAAGTTTTTTTAAAAGCGTTCAGCACAGGGCCAACCAGGACTTAGGAAAATAAAAACCGCGGAGGAAATAAAATATTAAGACCAAAGGGACAAGGCCTAGATGGAATGATGGGCATAAGATGTTTTTAAAACCCTTCAAAAAAGGTAACCGTGAAATAGATCCCAGCCAAGGGATCACGTAAACACAAGGGTTTAAGATGAAGACAAAGCTAAAACCCCAGCCCTAAGAAATTTTCCAACACCATGAAGGCCCAGTGACATAAGGTAGGGCATGAGTGAAACATTAGGAACAAAATTGGGGTTCCATCAAGCATTAAGCATTGATAATTTTATATTAATAGTTTCGTCCATTACAAATATAAA